>JACVTC010000094.1:57500-165000 GCA_016946835.1 Neocallimastix lanati (nom. inval.) | reverse complement strand
TTTATACTTTAAATAAAGATTTACAAAGGAAATGATAGAATTATAAAAAAAACTATAGTTAAATTTATACAAATTCTATAGCATACAATTATTAATGATAAAAAAAAAAAAAAAAAAAAAAAAAAAAGAAAAAACTCTTATTTTTTATTCAAAAATTTAAAATATTGATTTTTATTTTTTTTTTTTTAATTTTTATTTTATTTTATTTTACTTTATTTTTCTTTCCTTATTGCTTCCCTTTTTACAAAAGGTCAATTATTCAAAAGGTCAGTTTCATATCTTGGAAATTACGTTACTTATTATCCCCCACATTAATGGTGAATAAAATTAGTGAAGTTAAAAAAAAAAAAAAAAAAAGACTTAATCAAATTTATATTCTCTTTCATTACTTTTTTTTTTACTATAATTATCCTATAAAATAAAGATATTAATAAATATTAATAAATCTCTTTAAATCTTTATTTTTTTTTTTATTCCTCTTTCAATCCTCTAACCTAAGTTTTCAAATCATACTTTTCTTTTTTTTTTTTTTTTATCTTCTTCTTCCTTTTTTAACTAAATTCTTTACAGAAGTATTAAGAAATCATTTGATTTTCCCATCTCCATTAATTAATAGTAAAAAAAAAAATTGTTATTAATTTTTAAGGGATTTATAAAACTTTAAATCCTAGAAAGACTAAAATAAAAGTGACTGATAATAAAATATATATATATAAAAGAGAAAGAAAGAGAGAAAGGAATGGTTAAATTTATCATAATAAAAAAAAAAAAAAACTTATCTAATTTTGAAGAAGAAAAAGCTAAAAATAAAATAAAAAAATAATAATAATTGTTAACACACTTAAATTTATGATTAATAAATTTTAATGTTGTTTATTTATTTTTATTTATTAGGAATTAAACCTCTATTCGTATGTAAATATTACAGTGAGCATTTTATGTATTTAACTATTCATCATTTGTGCCACATTAGATTCATGTATATCACGTGCATCAATAATTATTATATACATAATTTTAGGACAGTTATCAATAATAATAATAATAATAATAATAATAATTTAAATATAGATAAAGGAATCGAAAAAAAAAAAAAGAATTTCATTTCCATTTACTTCTTATGTTATAGATTGGGGTGAAATTTTAAATAATAAACAGGAACCATAATAATAATTTATTGACTTCTTTTAAGAGATATCAATATCTTTTAGTTTTTAAAGAATATGAAACAGTAAAAGAAGTAATGAAAAATGTAAAAAAAAAAAAAAAAAAAAGAAAAAAAAAAATTTAAATCAATAGAAATATTATAGTAATTCACTATTATTATAACAATAATAATAGTAATAATAATAACAACAAATTTCGGATTGAAAAAAGTATTTATAAAAATTTATTTTTTTGTTCTTTTAGTAATTTGATATATTATAAAGAAAGATCAAAATAATTTGAAATAGAAATGACAACTCTTGTTAATAAGTTAAATAGTAGATATATATAATTTATAATATTTTATTAATTATACATTGAATTTTCTATAATAATTTGAATTTTATCATAACAAAAAAAAAATAATAAAATAAAATAAAATAAAATTATCATTTATTATTTTAAAAAAAGAAAAAGATAAGATATAATGAATATTCAGTATAAGATAAAAAAAAAAGGTATGAATTGAAAAAAAAAAAAGATAAGATATAATGAATATTCATTATATCTTTTAATTTTATTATTTTATTATTTTATTAAATTAAAAATACTTAAAAAAAGAATAAAAAAAAAAAATTTTTTTTTTCTAATTATATTTTAATTATATTTATAAATTTTATTTTTTATTTTTTTTAGTTAAATTCTAATTTATATAATTTCACCTAAAGTAAAAATGAAGATTCTTTTTATTTTTTTTTTATTTATTTATTTAAAGATAATACTAGAAATTTATTCTAATATGATTTAAATATTTATATTTTCAAACGAAAAATTCTTAATTTTTTGTATTTTTTTTTTTTTTTTTTTTTTTTTTTTTTTTTTTACATATATATTTTATATTTTTTAAATTTTATGTGTAAAAATAATTATTTAAAATTTAAATAAAATAGCATTAAAGGAACTCTTATATAAATTGTTATTTATTTATAAAATATTACGATGTTGTGATATAAATAAATAAATAAATACTTATATATATAAATATATAAATATTTAAATAAATAAATAAATATATATATATATATTTTTAGAAGGTAAATTTTATTTATTATATTTCTTCATTACATTTAAAGGTTTTTTTTTTTTCCTTTAAGAATATCAATTCTTTTATACATGTAAATACTATTTAATATAAATTTATTCATTATAAATTGGTTAATATATATTGAATATAAATGGGTTTTTTATTTTTATCTTCTAACAGTCCTCCTTAAATCTCTATTTCTTTAAAATATAGATTTAAATTTAATTTTATTTTAATTTGTGAATATTATTATTTGTTCACAGATAATAATGAATTTCTAAATTTATCCAATTAAGGTATTATTTAAATACTATGTAAAAACCATCAGCAATATTACATTCAGATTTGATACATTTAAGTTTTATTTTATTTTCCTTTTATAAGATCTCTCTAGTATGATGAACTCTAATATCAATATGCTTTGTTTTAGGATTTTATAGTTTGATTTTTTACTATTATCGATTGCGGCTTTATTATCTTCTTACTGTTATAGATCGCGGCTTTATGATCTACATTAATTTCAATTGTTTTTATATCTAGATTAAGCTCGTTAATATAATTTTAAAGTTTATTTAACGAAAAATTAAACTTTTGTTAATGTTGAAAATATGCCCCAAGTTTAATTTATTTTTTTTTTGAATATTTTAAATAAAGTGAAAATTAATTTCATATTTTGTTTATTGTTATTAATGGATTGGAAATCTATTTTATTTAGGTGGAAATCCATATTTTGAAAATATTTGTACGATCGGAAAGTACATTATGAATTCGGTTGCCTTTTTCATTATGTATTATTGCAATATAATTTATTATTATATTTTCTTACTTATAAAAAAAAAAAAAAAAAAAAAAAAAAAAATAAATTCATAATTTTTGTTGAATAAGTATACCTGTTGATATTAAGTTTTTATTGAGATTTGATAAGTAATACATATCATTAATATTTTTTTTTCTTTATCATCGCTGTAACCTTTGAAGTTACCAATAAATTCTGATTGAAAAAAAAAAAAATTTTTTTTCATTTACTAAGAATAATTTTTTTTTCTTTGTTTTCAGTAATATTGTTGAGGATATTTAATTAGTTTGTTACATTTATTGAAGCAACAGAGTCATGGACCCAGCAAGTGACCAAGTTGTTTGAGTCATTTGAATCATTTGAATCATTATTTGAATAATTATCAATAAAATTGGCATCTTGATTATAATTATCATTAAAGTCTTGAGAAAACCTATCAGCATAATCTATATTTTAATTGTTTTCTTTTTCAATTAAGTTTGTATATTTTTATTTATGAATCTTTTCTTGGGTTGATGAAAATTAATTTTTTTTTTTGATGGTTCTTTCTATTTTCATTATATCAATTTAAATTTTTTATTTTTATTTTTTTTTTTTTTAGTTTCTATATCAACATTCGTAAAAATAGTGTCTTTTTACTCCGAAAATAATTGTATCAGGCCATTCTTTCTTGTACTATTTTTTTGGCTTTCATATTTTTGTATTTATTGTTATTCTTTTTCTCAATATTAAAAATGATTTTTTTTTTGTTTTCATTATTATGTGTAGATCTAATGTTGTTTTTCTTTTTATATTCGAGAAACAAAATTTCTGGGATAATATACTTCTCATATGTAACAACATTTAGACCAGTTTTGGCTGTATTGAAAGACATTGATCCATCTTAAATCCTTTGATAGACTGCGTTTAAGAATGTTGATATCATAATTTATTTTTTTCTAGTTGTATTAGATCATTTTCCGAGGTAACAACAAATATATTTATGTCTTCTATTGAATTAAATCAAGCATTATCAATTTTTTTTATTTTATTTTTTTTTTTTAATTCTAATTTTTTCTTCTTACAAAAAAAGAATAAAAAAAAAAAAAAAAAAAAAAAAAAAAGAAAAAAAAATTTAATCATGAGTTGATGGGGTCCAGGGTCCAAAAATCGACACTTATTATTATTCAAGAAAGGGTCACTGAAGTGTAGAGGCTGCAAGCAAGCAGAATACCCTTTGGTCAAAAGAATTTTTTTTTTTTTAATTTAACTTTTAATTTAAAAACACTATTCTTAAAAAAATGGGCCTCCCCAAAAAAAAAAAAAAAAAAATAGGAGTGATGAAATCAAAAAAAAAAAATTTTTTTTTTTGATTTCATCACTCCTAATTTTTTTTTTTTTTTATTCTTTGAAAATATTTTTTGGTCATGGTGCTTCTCCTACTTCACCACCTTCTGAAAGTAATAAAAAAAAAATTTTTTTTTTTTTTTTTTTTTTTTACACCATGGTATGAAAATCGAAGGAGAAATGATATATTTGGTTGTCGATATCCTCAATGAAATTTTTTTTTTAATGACAATATAAAATAATCATAGGATCAGCAACGAATCCAGAAATAATTCAATGTATGATCATGGTTTTGAATAATAATAATAATAATAATAATAATAATAATTATTCCAATAACAATCCTATTCAAAGTGAAAATAGTAATACTTATAATGAAGAAAGAATTAATAACAATATAAATAATAATAATGAGAATCAAGATAATGCATCTCATAATGATATGAACAATAGAAATAATCAATCAAATGATATCGTGATATCGATAAAAATAATGCTGTAGAAAATGAAAAAAAGTGGGATTATTTCTTAAATAATAATAATGATTAATCATACAAATAATAACTTACATTGTTATAACAATATTACTGACAGTAATCAAAATAATAATATAAGAAATATGATTTATCTTAAATAATCAAAAAATAAATGCCCTTGATAATGAAAATATGTTGTTAATAAAGAATTAAAAAAACTCAACGAATGATATAAATCGTCTAAAGGAATGTAAATTAAAATGCACGTGGCTAAAAAAACTTTTTGAAAGAATCAAGCATTAAATACAGGAATGCTCAAAATTAAAATAGATAATAAAGCATTGATATATAACCATGAGAATGAAACAATAAATCCAAAATTCAAAAACTATAAACTTAAGATATCATAATGTTAGAGAATTAGTAAAGAGAAAAAAAAAAAAAAAAAAAAAAAAAGTAAAAAAAAATTTTAAATATAAATAAACAAATAATTTAAATTTAAAATATATTTAATAAAATTTGAATTTTATTATTCAAAAATAAAAAAAAAAAAAAATAGTGTAAATTAGAAAATAAATAATATTTATTTTGAATATTAAGTGTATAATAACAATTTTTTTTTTTATATATATATATATTTTTGGAAAATCAGTTTATTTTCACCCTGTTTGCCTCGTTTGTAAACTTTAAATATGAGATATTGGTTTATGCGATAAAACATAAAATAATTGAAATGAATAAATATTTATTAAATTAGAATTTCAAATTACCGTTATCTCAGAGTCATTATTGAATATTTTATTAATTTACCCTAACTAAAATTCTCAGACTATTATTTAACAACAAGTTATTTATAAAATACAACCTATTATTATTTAACGTTATTTTTTCAGATATTTAAAAATATATTGTGAAGATGACTTTTGAAGTTGTGGATATAAATAATTCTATGTTCGTAAAAACAATCTATTATAAAATAAATACTAACTAATTTGAGTATATAATAATATTAAATTTTTTATTTTTAAAAAGAGTACTTATATATACTCTTATCATATTTTATTAGAGGATTTTGAGTCTACATAACAACAACAACAACACCAAAAGCAAATATATAAAAATAACAGGTACACCAAAAATTAAAAAAATTCGGATTATAATACCAACCGATACACTATCAGATGGCATTTGGTTTGAACCCATCTGAAAAACACCATGATAACATCTTTCAGAGGAGCATTCCGCATCAGTGTTACACTGATCTCTATAAGCTTTTCCACAATACATGTAGGACTTATAACCTGAAAACACGGTAAGTGCTTTGTAAATACTATCACAATGCACAATAGGAGTATAACTGTTGAACATGCAGTAGCCTAGAGATGTACTGTTACTACTATCATTAGTATTAATTTTAACGAAGCATTTATTAGACAAACATTCTGAATTATAACTAAGTTTGACTATCACATGAGTTGGATATAATCTGGTTGTAGTTACATTTTTTATGAAGGATTAAAAAATAAATTAATAAGAAAAAAAGAAAAAAAAAAAAACAAAAAATTTATTTTATTATATTAAAAATTAATTTATGAAATATTAAAAAAAAAAAAAAAAAAAAAAAAAAAATATTTTATTTTATTTTATTTTATTTTATTCAATCTGTACTTTTTTATTTAATATTCTACTTTTTATTTTATTTTATTTTATTCAATCTGTACTTTTTTATTTAATATTCTACTTTTTATTTTATTTTATTTTATTCAATCTGTACTTTTTTATTTAATATTCTACTTTTTATTTTATTTTATTTTATTCAATCTGTACTTTTTTATTTAATATTCTACTTTTTATTTTATTTTATTTTATTCAATCTGTACTTTTTTATTTAATATTCTACTTTTTATTTTATTTTATTTTATTCAATCTGTACTTTTTTATTTAATATTCTACTTTTTATTTTATTTTATTTTATTTTATTTTATTTTATTTTATTTTATTTTATTTTATTTTATTTTATTTTATTTTATTTTATTTTATTTTATTTTATTTTATTTTATTTTATTTTATTTTATTTTATTCAATCTGTACTTTTTTATTTAATATTCTACTTTTTATTTTATTTTATTTTATTTTATTTTATTTATATTTTATTTTATATACTTTTATATTATTTTATTTTATTATATTATATTTTATTTTATTTTATATATACAATGAAATATTCAAACCTTAATTAATATAAAATAGTTTTTATGATTCAAACATAAATCAATGTCATAAATCACATTTAAATCAAATGATTTTATAACATTGTTAATATGTGGCTTGATTTATGTATATTAATTATACTTCTAATTAATAATAAATTTTATGAACATAAATTAATGCTTTTAATTTATATTCTTTTTTATTTTATATTTATCTTTATATAGTTATTAACTCTTTCCTTATAAATAATAATAATTAATATTAATAATACTCAAAACATAAAAAAATTCATTAAAATAGTTTATTTTAATCACAAGAACAACTAATTAAAGAGTTAATTATAACTAAAATAGCATAAAAAATAAAAAAAACATTCTCTCTGAATTTAAGAGAAATGTAGTGTAAGTTAGTGTGTAATTGAAGGTGTAAGAATGTTGTTAGATAGTTATTGAATGTGTAGTCAAGTATAATTATTTTTTATTTGAATAAAAATAGGTAATTTTTAATAATAAAATTAAATAAATAAATAAATAAATAAATAATACTTTAATAAATTTAATAAATAAACCCTAACAAAAATACAACTTTTGAGTTGTATATCAAATATATATTATATATTATATATTATATATTATTATATATTATTATATATTTTATATTATATATTATATATTATATATTATATATTATTATATATTTTATATATTTTATTATATCTTATTATATTTTATATTTTATATTTTATATTTTATTATATTTTATATATATATCAATTTCAATGGAATAAAAGGATTAGATATTCAAAACTATTTCACTCAAAAATAAAAATAAAAATAACATCAGTATAAAAAATGAAATTTAATAAAAAAAAAAAAAAAAAGAAATTTGAGAAGAATTGAAATTAGATATCATTATTATAGAATATTATTTCACAATACTCCCTTTTTGTATATAATATAATATTTATTTATTTACTTATACATTATTTTTTTTTAATAATGATGTATGGTATAAAATTTTTTAAATTTTTTATGTTTTAGGATATAAAAAATAAAAAATGTAATAATAATAAAAAAAAAAAAAAACTTGTTAAGTGTAGAATGTCTTAATAATGAATATGAAAAAGGCACAAAAAATAATTTTCATCTTTTCATCTTTTCATCTTTTCAATTTTTTTTTTTTTTTATCTTTTCATCTTTTCATCTTTTATCAGATTCTGTAAAAATAAAAAAAGTTGGACGATCAACTTCAATCTCAATTTTATTAATAATTACACAAAATAATATATAAGAAATTAAATCATAATTAATAATAGAATAATTTTATTAGTAAATAATTAATAATGGAATAATTTTATTAGTAAATATTAATAATGGAATAATTTTATTAGTAAATAATTTTATTAGTAAATAATTAATAATGGAATAATTTTATTAGTAAATAATTTGAATCTTTTGAATCTTTTGAATCATTTGAATAATGAAATGCTATAAATTGTTAAAATTTTTTATTTAATTTTTTAATAATAAATAAAGTTTAGAGTCAAAATTACTAAAAAAAAAAACAAAAAAAAATTTTTTTTTTTTTATTTTTTCTTTTTCTTCTTCTTTCCAATTGCCATAAAAGAAGAAAAGATGTTTGGCTTTATTTACGGTTGGAAAAAAAATTTTATTTTAATTTTTTTTTATTTAGATTTGGAAATGGTGACACAAAAAAATTGAAATTAAATTAAATTAAATAAATAAATTAAATAAATAAATAAATAAATTAAATAAATTAAATAAATAAACAAAATAAATTAAATAAATTAAATAAATAAATTAAATAAATAAATTAAATAAATTAAATAAACCTTTTTTTTTTTTTAATTTTTTTTACATCCACTTTTAAAAATTATTTTTAATGTTAATTATTGGAAATCTGTAAGTTACACAAAATTAAATCAATGAAATGAACAAAAACTATAATAAATAATTGAATAATAAATAATAAATAATAAATAATAAATAATAAATAATAAATAATAAATAATAAATAATAAATAATAAATAATAAATAATAAATAATAAAAAGAGTATTTATTAATAAATAATAAATAATACATAATAAAAAGAGTATTTATTAATAAATAATAAAAAGAGTATTTATTAATAAATAATAAATAATAAATAATAAATAATAAAAAGAGTATTTATTAATAAATAATAAATAATAAATAATAAATAATAAATAATAAAAAGAGTATTTATTAATAAATAATAAATAATAAATAATAAATAATAAATAATAAATAATAAAAAGAGTATTTATTAATAAATAATAAAAAGAGTATTTATTAATAAATAATAAATAATAAATAATAAATAATAAATAATAAAAAGAGTATTTATTAATAAATAATAAATAATAAATAATAAATAATAAATAATAAATAATAAAAAGAGTATTTATTAATAAATAATAAAAAGAGTATTTATTAATAAATAATAAATAATAAATAATAAATAATAAATAATAAATAATAAATAATAAATAATAAATAATAAATAATAAATAATAAATAATAAATAATTAAATAATAAATAATAAAAAGAGTATTTATTAATAAATAATAAATAATAAATAATAAAAAGAGTATTTATTAATAAATAATAAATAATAAAAAGAGTATTTATTAATAAATAATAAATAATAAATAATAAATAATAAATAATAAATAATAAATAATAAAAAGAGTATTTATTAATAAATAATAAATAATAAATAATAAATAATAAATAATAAATAATAAATAAAAAATATATGAATAATTGAATATTATATAATAAATAATAATAAAAAGAGTATTTATTAATAAATAATAAATAATAAATAATAAATAATAAATAATAAAAAGAGTATTTATTAATAAATAATAAATAATAAATAATAAATAATAAATAATAAATAATAAAAAGAGTATTTATTAATAAATAATAAATAATAAATAATAAATAATAAATAATAAATAATAAAAAGAGTATTTATTAATAAATAATAAATAATAAATAATAAATAATAAAAAGAGTATTTATTAATAAATAATAAATAATAAATAATAAATAATAAATAATAAAAAGAGTATTTATTAATAAATAATAAATAATAAATAATAAATAATAAATAATAAAAAGAGTATTTATTAATAAATATTAAATAATAAATAATAAATAATAAATAATAAATAATAAAAAGAGTATTTATTAATAAATAATAAATAATAAATAATAAATAATAAATAATAAATAATAAAAAGAGTATTTATTAATAAATAATAAATAATAAATAATAATAAGAGTATTTATTAATAAATAATAAATAATAAATAATAAAAAGAGTATTTATTAATAAATAATAAATAATAAAAAGAGTATTTATTAATAAATAATAAATAATAAATAATAAATAATAAATAATAAATAATAAAAAGAGTATTTATTAATAAATAATAAATAATAAATAATAAATAATAAATAATAAAAAGAGTATTTATTAATAAATAATAAATAATAAATAATAAATAATAAATAATAAATAATAAAAAGAGTATTTATTAATAAATATTAAATAATAAATAATAAATAATAAATAATAAATAATAAAAAGAGTATTTATTAATAAATAATAAATAATAAATAATAAATAATAAATAATAAATAATAAAAAGAGTATTTATTAATAAATAATAAATAATAAATAATAATAAGAGTATTTATTAATAAATAATAAATAATAAATAATAAAAAGAGTATTTATTAATAAATAATAAATAATAAAAAGAGTATTTATTAATAAATAATAAATAGATAAATAAATAATGAATAAATAAATTTTTAATTAATTATTAAATAAAATAATTAATTATTAAATAAAATAATTAATTATTAAATGAATAGATAAATGAATAATGAGTGAATAAATTTATGAATGAAGTTGAATTGAAGTCTTCTCTTCAATTTTATTTTGAAATTCCAAAATTGACTTTTTATAGACATAAGAAGGAAAAGTCACAAAAAAAATTAAAATTAAAATTCATTTAATTAATTTTATTAAATTTTTAATTTTTAATTTTTAATTTTTAATTTTTAATTTTTAATTTTTAATTTTTAATTTTGATCTCAAATTTTAATTTTTAATTTTAGTAAAAAAAGAAAAAGAAAAAGAAAAAGAAAAAAAAATTTTTTTTTTTTTTTTAAAAAAAAAAAAACATCATAAAATATTGAATGATAGAAAAATTTTATTATAAAATAAAAAAAAAAAAAAGATTATTTATATTTAATAATAATATTTAATAGATAAATCAATCAATCAATAAATATATAAATAAATAAATGGATAAATGAATAAATATCTTTAAAAGTATTGTAATCAAAAAAAAAAAAAAAAAGTATATAAAGAAGAAAAAATTCTCTTTTTATAATAAAAAAAAATATTTTTTTATTTTATCACTCAAATTTTTTTTTAAATATTATTAGAATAAAATCAAATAATTATTTTATGGTTATATACATTAAAACTTATTATAATAAGTTTATATATTATATTTTAATATTAAAAAAAAAAAAATAGTATAAGTAATATAATTTAATAGAAAATAAAAATTTAGAATTATAAATTCCAAATAGAAAAAAAAAAAAAAGTTAGAATTAGTAATATATAAATAGATTAAAAATGAACAAGTTTGAAATTTTATCTATGATTTTAGCTTCTGTTAGCTTAACTAAGGCCGATTGCTGGTCAACTGCTATGGGATATAATTGTTGTCAGGGATGTGACGTTCAAAGTGAAGATAGTACTGGAAAATGGGGTATTGAGAATAATCAATGGTGTGGTATAGATGATAGTATTTGTGGAAAGAATAAGGACAGTTGTTGGTCTCTTCCAGGTTCGTTTTTAACTTAGATAGTTAAGAAAAAAATTTTTTTTTTTATCATTCAAATATATATTTAAATATTATTAGAATTGATTTCTTTTTTTTAAGTTATTTACATAATAATTTTTACGTATTAAGTATTACTTGTTAATTATTTATAAATTTAAATACTTAAATATAAAAAAAATATTAATAATAAAATTGAATATCATAATTTTATTTAAAGGAAGAAAAAGAAAAAGAAAAAAAAAAAATTATATAATATTAATATATCATTTAAATTAAAACTATTATATTTTTAATTTTAATTTTTTTTTTTTTTTTTTTTTTTTTTTTAAATTATATCCTTACAAATGCCCACCTACCCACACATATATATATAAAGAATATCCATGTTGTAATGGAAATACCGTAGTCTATTCTGATAATAAAGGAGACTGGGGTTTAGAAAATGGTCAATGGTGTGGTATTGTTAAAAATGAACCATCACCACAAACTAAGGAGTGTTGGTCTCTTCCAGGTAAACTAAAATAATTAACAACAATTTATGTGCTCTAATATTAAAAAATATGAAAATATAATAAAATAAAAAAAAAAAAAAAAAATAAAAAGTGATAAAAAAAATTTTTTTTTTTTTAAAATTATTAATAATATATATATAGAAATTATTAATATATAATTAGTATAGTTTATAAGTAAATTAAAAAATATCTTTTTCATTATAATATATAAAAAGTACTATGAAAAAGACTTTTTTTTTTTAATTATAATTAACACTATAAAAAGTAATTTATGTTTTTTTGTTGGGATATAAAAATATTCTTTTTTTTTTTTTTATTATTTATTTTCATTTTATTATTTTTAAATTATTATATATTAAAAAAAATCATTGTTTTAATTATTATATATATATATAAATACTTTTTTTTTTTTTTATAGATTTCCCATGCTGTAATGGTAACTCTGTTGTTTATACTGATGTTAGTGGTGATTGGGGTTTCGAAAATAACCAATGGTGTGGTATTGTTAAGAAAACTGATGATTCTTCCAATAATAATAATAAGAATGATAAGGAAAACAGTAATAATGGAGTCGATAACTTCGCTCCAACTTTCTCTATGGAATCTGGTTTCTATGAAGCCACTAATGGTTTAACTTTATCCTTGAAGTCTTCTGGTCCTATTTATTATACTCTTGATAGTTCTGACCCAACAACCTCTTCTACTGCCAGAATCTACAACGGTGAAATTAGAATGTATGATAAATCGGTGGATGAAAATGTTTACAGTAAATATCAACATGAAAATAACAGCCCATATTCTACAACGTTACAAACCGATTATAAGGCCTCTCCTGTTAAGAATGATAAGGTTACTATTGTTCGTGCCGCTACTAAATTGGAAAATGGTACTTTCAGTCCTGTGATCACAAAGACTTACTTGATTATGAATAAACAACAACTTCAATTCTACTCTAAAATTCCTGTCGTTTCTCTTGTCACCGATCCAAGTAACTTATACGACAAAGACAAGGGTATCTATGTTTGTGGTCAACAATACCTCGACTGGAAGAGAAGTTCAAAGTATGATCCAAATAAGAGTGAATGGGATAGCGATAATGTTGCTAATTTCTTCTCTAGAGGCAGAGAATGGGAACGTGAGGCCACTCTCACCTTCTTCCGTAATGGAAAGGAGGAAAAGACTCAAAATGTCGGTATCCGTATTAAGGGAGCTTCCACCAGAAATTCGCATGCTAAGAGCTTCAATGTTTATGCTCGTAAGCAATATGGAGAAGGTAAGTTCAAGTATGGTCTCATTGAAAACAACGTCTCCATTATCGATGGTAAATTCATTGAAAAGTACGACTCCTTCGGTCTTCGTTCCGTCACCTGGTATAATCGTATGAGAGAAGCCGTGGTACAACGCGGTCTCAAGGATTACCCAATTCTCGCTACCCTCGACAACACTAAATGTGTCTTGTTCCTTGATGGTGAATTCTGGGGTACCTATGATATCATTGAAAAACTTTCAGACTACTACATTCAAAGCAACTACGGTATTCCTTCGGAAAACGTGGCCCTCATCCGTGATGGTAATTTGGAAGCAGGTACCCAAGAGGACCTCAGAGAATTCGATCAACTTTTCGAATACTGTAAGAATAATGATCTTACCAACGAAAATAACTACAACTATGTTGCCAGTAAGATCGATATCGAATCCTTAATCTATCACTATGCTACTGCCCTCTACCTTGGTACTTGGGACTGGCCCAACAAGAACGTCTTCGTCTACAAAAATAAGGGCTCCCCATTGAGCGGTAATCCTTACAGTGACGGTAAATGGAAATATGGTAGTTTTGACTTCGACTACAGTGCCGGTATTACCTACGATGACTTTGGTGGTGTTCCCGGCTATGCTCACGACTCCTTCAAGAAGTACATGACCATGAGTCACCTCTATCCCGCTGCCATCTTCTCTGCCTTAGTAAAGAATCCAAAGGTCTACCAAAAATTCTCGGAGGTGATGCATCTCATGGGCGATGAAATCTTCCATCCTCAAAAGATGAGAAAAATTATTGAGGAGGAGAAGAGCAAGTACTTGGACTACATTGTGAAGACCGACTGGAGATGGTTCTTCGGTACCCCCACCGTATCCTATGAGGCCTTCCAAGCCACTCAAAACCCTTATTTCTCTGAAGGTTGGAAGGAAATGGAGGACTTCTTCGATCACCGTGCCCAATACGTCTATCGCTTCATGGAAGAAACCTTTGGAAAATACGGAAGATATTATTAAGAAAAAAAAAAAAAAAAGGATAAAAAAATAAAAGGAAAAAAAAAATAAAAGGAAAAAAAAAAAGAAAAAAAAAATTTTTTTTTCTTTTTCTTTTTTTTTTTTTGAAAAATTAAGAAAAATTTCAGAAAATTTTTCAGAAAATTTTGAAAATTAAAATATATATATAAAAAAAAAAAAAAAATTAAGAAAAAAAAAAACAAATAATAATTCCCCAAGCTTTTAAGCATATAACTATAAATTTATTTTAATAATATTTAAAGGAAAAAAAAATTAAAAAAAAAATGAAAAATGAAAAATGAAAACAAAACAAAATAGATAACAATAATAATAGCAGTAATAATAGTGATAAAATAAGAAAAAAAAAACAAATAATATATATTTAAATAAATAAATTATAAATATTAACTTATTAAAATTATTATAAAGATAGATAATAATAATAATAAAAATAGAAATAGAAATAATTAAAAAAAATTATAATAATAACATACAAAAAAAAATAATATAAAAAATATATAGAAATATAAAAAAAAAATATAGATAAAAATGATATAAAAAAATTTTTAAAGATAAATAAAATAAAATTAAATTATAATAGAAAATAGAAATAAAACAAACAAAATATTTAAAATTTATAATATTAAAAAAATTTAATTAAAAAAAAAAAAAATTATTTGTAAAATAAAAAATAAAATATTTATTATAAATTAAATAAATAAAATAAATAAATAAATAAATAAATATTCATATAAATAAATAAATATCAAAATTTTTTAAATAAATAGGATTCAAGATGTACCTAATTATTTTTTTAGATAGTTGATTTTTTATTTTTTTTTATTTATTTATTTTATTTTATTTTATTTTATTTTATTCAATCTGTACTTTATATTCATATTCTACTACTTTATTTTATTTTATTTTATTTTATTTTATTTTATTTTATTTTATTTTATTTTATTTTATTTTATTTTATTTTATTTTATTTTATTTTATTCAATCTGTACTTTATATTCATATTCTTCTATTTATTTTATTTTATTTTATTTTCATTATTATTAAAAAATTATAATATAATATATATATATATATATAATATATATTTACATATATAAATATTTATCTATAAATAGTGAAAAATAGGTTTTAAAATAATAATGATAATAATTAGTTTTAACACACTTAAAATCTTTAGGATTAATAAAAATTTTGTTAATGTGTATTTATTTTTAAAAGTGAGCATTATATGGATATTTAACCATTCCCCTAATTTGTATCAGCGATCTGCCGCCCGCTCTCCTCTCTTTTTACAGAAATTATGCTTCGGACTAAGTAATGGTGTACACTCGACATACGTTAACTATTCCCAACGGAGTAATATAAAGCGTTATCTAACCAGGAGGTGTCCTCCCTCAAAAAATTCAAGTAAAGGTAACCAAAGGCTAAGCTAGGAGGGGGGGCCAATACCTCTCTGAAAAGGAAAAGAAGAAGAAGAAGAAGAAAACCATAATTTTTATTTATTTATTTATTTATTTATTTATTTATTTATTTATTTATTATTTATTTATTTATTTATTTATTTATTTATTTATTATTTATTTATTTATTTATTTATATTTATTTATTTATTTATTTATTTATTTCAGATAGTCCAATTCATCATTCATTCCAACCTTAATTCATAAGGAAATGAGGTTTCATTACCTAAAGAACTTTTTATTTTTTATTTTTTTTTGAATTTATTTAGAATACTTTATTATTTTTTTTTTTGAATATTACTTTTACTTTTTTTTTTTTTTATTTTATGTTAACTATTTTTAAATAGTATTATGTTCTCACCAGACAAATAGACAAATCCTATATTTATTTTATTTTATTAATCGTGTATGTGTTTGTGTGTTTTTTTTTTCTTTTTTTTTTTTTTATTTTGTATTAAAATTTAAAAAAAAAAAAAATAATTCATAATTCATGTCTTTAATAAAGGAATATTTATTTTCTCATTTGAAATAATTTGAATCGATTTGCTGAACATTACAGTGAACTAGCTTCTGATGTTACTCAACATTGTCTGGATAAGGAATACTGGGAAAATTTATTTGGAATTAATCCTAATAATAATCCTACTTGGGAGATTAATTGATCCTATCACTAGGGAAGAAATTCATAACACTGTGCTTGATATGAAAAAATAATAAAGCTCCTGGCCCCGATGGTATTCTAATTGAATTTTTTAAAAGCCTTCTTTCCTGAACCTGATTTATCCGATAATCAAGACGATTCTTCAAATGTTCTCTACTCTGATTGTGCTAAATGTCCACTTTCATTATTTAACAAAATCTGGGGATGCTGATTTCCCTGAAGAGTGGAACTCTCCTTCTATAATATCAATTCCAAAAAAAAAAAAAAAAAAAAAAAAAAAAAAAAAGGTGATCTTTCTGATTGTAATAATTATCGTGGTATTTCTCATTTCTCTTATTAATTAATGTTGGCTTAAAAATCATTTCAAAGATTGTTACTAATAAAAGAGAATTGCTAAATTTGCCTTAAACCTTAAATTTGTTAGACCTGAATAATTTTGGATTTAGAAAGAAGGAAAGAAGAATGCATAAGTTTATATATTTCATTTAGGAAAATATGTCAAAGAAGAAAATTTAAAGGAAACTTTTGATCTTAAAAAAGCCTATGATTCAGTACCTAATCTTTAATATCTTGACCAAATTATAAAACTTAGGAATTAGAGGTAAATGTCATCTGTTTTTTTTTTTTTTTTTTTTTTTTAAGAAATCTTTATCTATCTTCTAAAGCTTGTGCTTTTTTTTCCTTAATGGCAATCTCTGAGAAGAATTGTCGATTAATCATGGTGTTAGACAAGGATGTCCTCTCCTCTCCTATTTTATTCAATTTGTTCATTTATAATATTACTGGCTAATTGTAATAAGTATGGTGTAAATTTTAAATCTTAATATTGTTGTGGTGGACTTTTTTTGCCAATGATATTGTTTTAGTTGCTCCATCTAACCAAGCTCTTAAGAAAATTTTTGAATAAGGTTCATAAAATGGGCTATTAAAAAATGAAATGACTTTTAGAATTAATAGGTGTGCTACTCTTATGGTAAAACCGATTAACTTTGTTAGACCGATAAATTACGAAGATCCATCTTTCTTCTATTAGTAGTAACAAATTACCTAAAAACTGACAACTCTACTTATCTTGGTATTCCTTTTTGATGAACCTTTATCATTTGAATCCTATACAACCCCAAATTAAGCAGTAATTTAAATGTCAAATTAAATTTCGTATTTTCGATTTCTTATAAATAAATCTATCCCTCTTCCATTGAAGAAATAGGTTTTAGTTTTCCTTTATTCTTAGTCTTCCTTTATATTTATGCTCCTCTCTTCGGTTCAAATAAGAGAGCAGATCCTTTAAAGCTCAAAAAAAAAAAAAATTTAATTAATAGAGGACTTTATTGGAGTTATGGATTTTTAAATCTCGTAATTCATAATTCATATGTGAGTCTCTCTAATATTACTTGTGAATTGAGAAAATTACTCCTCTTTCAGCTGTCTGTGCTATATCTCAATTACGATGCTTTTAGAAAATAGAAAAAAAAATTCATCATGTATTTATTAATCATCTCACTAATAATACTCCAACTACGTCACCTTACTCCTGGACTAAAGAATCAAGGACTTTGAATAAGAAATTAAATGGTAAAAAAAAAAAAAAAAGAAAAAAAAAAAAAGTGAAATAAAAAAAAGTTTTATTGGGAAAGAGATGTCTTCAAACCCTCAAAAGCTAAAAAAAAAAAAAAAAAAAAAAAAAAAAAAAAAAAAAATAGCAATTATTTTATAAGGAGAATGATTTTGAATTTATTTCAGAAATCAAAAACTGTTAAATATAAGAAATCTCCTTTGATTATGTTTTAAAAATGTGAGAATCTAATTTCGTGTTTTTTATTAAAAGGAGTTATTGTTGAAGAGATTTATATTATAAAATATTTATAGTTATTTTATTAAGGTTACATAAATATATTATTGGTCTTATACTTGAAAATATATATTAAAATATATCACAAAACTCCTTAATATTATATATATACAAAACTTCAATATTTATATTTTAACACTCCCCCTCAAGTCTAACTTCATAAAAAGTAAGACTTGAATTAAGATTTGCAGCAGAAATAATTTGGTATCAAGTTGTATCGTCTATATTGACGATTAAACTATAAAGAGTATAGATTTATATAGTTAGATAATATTTACATTATATTCGGTGTTTAATATTAATATATTATAATTTTAGTATAGTACTATATAATATATGTCGAGTAAAATGATTTGGCTGATTTACAACAAAGAGAAAATAGTTATTTAAGATAATTACAAAGATTGTTTATAAATTGTAAATCATAGATATAGATACTTAAAATGGTATTTTTTCTGATTGCTATAATAGAAATAAGCATACTAGTATGAGATTTGTTCCAAACAATAGAGATAACCCTGATGACTGTGACATTAAAGGTTATGTTAATATTAAAAGTAATAAATGTTATTGTACAAGTAATAGAAGTGGTGATTGCATTTTACAATCAACCGATTGAGTTTAACCGAGTTCGTTATTATGATTGAGTTGTTTATCAAGATCCTAATAGTAAGACTAATGTTGAAATAGCCTTGACTGAATATGGTTGTTGAACAATCGTAAGGGATGATAAAGATACCAAATGGAT
The DNA here is from genome assembly GCA_016946835.1 of Neocallimastix lanati (nom. inval.). Taxonomy (NCBI): domain Eukaryota; kingdom Fungi; phylum Neocallimastigomycota; class Neocallimastigomycetes; order Neocallimastigales; family Neocallimastigaceae; genus Neocallimastix; species Neocallimastix lanati (nom. inval.). The sequence continues at coordinate 145,518 of JACVTC010000094.1, read as the reverse complement.
AGAAAATCTTCCTCATCATATACAAATTAATCAAATTAATTTGATATTTATACTTTTTTTTTTTTTGAAATTTAAAGAACTACACACATTAAACTGTAATTATTATTATTTTTTTGTTTCGTTTTTATGATTACTATTCATTTATATCTATTACAAGTATTACTAGATATTCTATTTATTTCTACAAAATTTTTTATTTCAACTTTTACATGCATAAAATAATTGTGTTTCCCTAAATTTATTTTCATTATAAATATCTATCCATTGTCTACCAATAATTCAATTAAACTTCTGTTTCCTTATATTCTGTTGTTCTATGACTATTGTAATTAGTTTCAGTATAATTTGTCGTTCTACGACTATCGTCATAATTAGTTTCGGTGTAAGTAACGGAATCTTTATTACTGTTATTGTCAATAATGACAGAGTATCTACGAGTGGTATCTCCCATATTTGAGTTATTTGCAAAATTGAACGGATAGTATGGCTTGAAATATAAGGATGATTCATCGGTAGATGTTGTAGTCTATCTTGATGATTCTCTGCAATACAACAGCAAGTTCCTGAGCCGTTGTGTGAACAGGATCAATTATTACAAGAAGAACATGAAGATGTACTGCATGAAGTGCAAGTACTTGATGTGACGTTGGATTTTTTTTTTTTTTTTTTTTTATTATTATTAGTATTTGGCTTTTTAACAATAATATTAGAGTTGTCTATGGTAAGATCACCACATTTATTAATAGCTAAAATAAATGTAGTAGTTGTAGCAAAAAAATTGAAATTGTGTTAGAGTTTATGGTTTCACTTAAAAACATTTCTGAGTTAATAACAATTTCTTAATCAACATGTTTAATGATTAGTAAATCTTTTTGATTATTATATGGTGGTGATTCCTTTGGTGAATCTCTTTGTAAATCTATGTAGATCTCTTGATAAACATGGAACTGGAGTATTTTCAGTGGTTTAGAAAACATCAGAATTTTATTCCATGTTGACACATGAACCATCACTTAAGGAAATTGAATAACTAACTTGAGATTGATAATTTGTAAAATCTTAACTGATAATTACATTTAAAGTCATTATTTGAATTAGTCAAATTATCGTGCAATCCACCTACTGGATAGTTTGGTTTTGGACTAACATAATTTAATGAACTGTATGAAATATCGATGTTACCGTTTTACATAAATGCCTTTTTTTTTTTATTAGGATAAATCCAATAATAGTAACTTAGGCAAATACACTTGTACCATACAAAGAGATAATAACAGCATTATTTGTTTCTTCAGTTGTACTTTCATTTGCTAAAATTTTTGATTTATTATTACCGATTTAACCATTATTACTGCTATTATTATTGTTATTATCATTATTGTTGACAATATTATCTCCATTAGTTTTGTTTTTTTTTTTTTATTTCATAATATTATTACAGATATATTAAAGATTATTTGTTTTTATCTTTAAGAATATTTATAACAAATATTCTGGAATTTCAAATTAAAATGAAAACATTATTACTGAAGGAACAAAAATTTCTATTATTCAAACTATTTAGATAGTTATAGCATTCTCTTCTATTTCGTTACATTACCTATTAATTCAGTTTATTTAGAAAATGATGTTCTATTTAATTCTATTATTCATCAAATTTTTCTTGCTGAACTTAAAATACAAATTGAAAATTATCAAAAAAAGAATAATTTTAGAGTAGCATATTTAAATTCAGAACCAGATACTTCAAAGATTTTGCTGATATTACTCAAGTTAAATCTACTGTAGGTTCTCAATTAAATTCTGAAGGTAATAATTAACAGAACAAATTCAAATGAAGTGTAAAGATATAATCTTTGATGTTCCAAATTCCTCAACTGATTATAAAGATATTCTTACTCCAATTAGTCATTATGAACTTACTATTTCTGATTCTAAAGCTCTTAAAGAGTTATTAAAATATAATAATATTAAGGCTAGTTGTTCTGGTGCTCTCTATGATAAAGATGGAATTAATTCAATGTATTTATTTATACCATTTGTTGATAGTGTTGTTGCTTTCTTTACTGGTCACTTTTGGATTAATTGGACTACTTATGATATTGTTAATGTTTACATTTGGATTAATATATAAATTATTGTTTACATTTATACTATTTTTTAATAATAAATTACTTGAATTATTGGATATTAAATCTAAATCAATTGGAGAAAGCAAAACATTGTTCTTGTTTTCTAATTCTTCATTTATTTTTCTTTTTTTCATCAATATTTGCAAAAAAAATGAGCTAATTCTTGATTTTGTTCTTTGATCTTTTGAGCGATGATCACATTATCTAAGATCTTTTGTTGTATTAATTTTTTGCATTTTCAGTTTCAAATGGGAATTGTACATGATCGACGTTATTTGGATCCGTCCTACAATGAGAACAAAGCCATAATTGATTCTGTAAGTGGTTTGCATTTTGATTAAATTTAAAATTGTTTGTTTGTCTAATTTTGAAGTTGAACTTTGATTTAAATTATAATTATTATATAAATTAGTACTTATTTAATTTATGTTATTTTATCCTTTATATTTGTTTCAATATACTATTATTACAATTAGTGTTAGTAGTAGTAGTAGTAGTAGTGGTAGTATTAGAATTATTTTAATATCTATTTCCTTTTCCATTTCGTTTATCACTGTGGCCTTGTTTTTTTTTTTTTTTTTTGTATACCATTCAATTCATAATAAATTCAACCACAGGATTAATCCATTTTAAAATGGAGACCATAGTAGACTTCTTTAAGTTTCTCTTTCCAATAATAATAATCACACTCACGATAAGTATTCCTGCTACATTGGCTGGAAAATTGAAGCCAATGGTTCTGAATATTTGATTAATGATAATGACAATACATAAAATCACTATAATACCTAAAGGAACTTAAATTAAGTCATATATTAATTTATGAAGTAAATATTTTTGTATATAATTTTTATTTTTTATCTTAATTTTTTTTTAAATCTTGATTTATTTTATTGCTAATTTTCTTTTAATTATTAATTATATCTTTCCCATTAATACAATATTTTAATTAAATAATATTATCGTAATATTTTCAACTTAATTATTTAGTTGACTATTAAGGCCTTTTTTATTTTATAAATATGTTAGTTGACTATTAAATTGTATATTTTCAACTTAACATATTATAACATAATTTATTATTTCATCTTATTATACAATTATTTTCAACCCAAAATGGTTGACTATTGTTTTATTATTATTTTACAACTTAATAACACTATTTAACTGTCATTTATTTTTATTCATTTTACAAATAGTTATTAGTTGACTATTCTCATTTTATTTATTATTAAATGACAACATTAATAATTTTTATTTAAATATATTTAATTAATTATTAATTAATTTATTTATTGTATAATGGGAAGATTGATTGTATTTTATTTTTTTTTTTTTTTTTATTATTACTTAATAAAATATTTAATTTAAATTTTTGGCTATTCTTAATATAAAGATTTATTTATATATCTCTTTTTATTTTTATTTATTATAATTATTTATTTATTTATTTTTTTTTTAAAAATATTTACTTCATTTTATTTTATATTAATAATGCATTTCAAAATTATGAATTTTAAAAAGAACACAATTAATACTTATATTAATACAAGAATTATATATTTCATTTGAATTTATTTATTAGATAAAGAGTTTATTTATTTTAAGAAATTTATTTTTGTTTATTTAAAGAAGTTTATTTTTGTTTATTTTATTATTGAATGATAATTTATTATAATTTTAAAATTGAATGTTAATTTATTATAATTTTAATATTATATATTTAAAATAAAATAGAGATTAATAATATTATAAATATTATAAATAATATTATTTATTATTTTACTTAACTTAGCTTTTTTGCTCAATTTGGTGAGATTGAGACTCTTAATCTGTTAAATATAAGAAATCTCCTTTGATTATGTTTTAAAAATGTGAGAATCTAATTTCGTGTTTTTTATTAAAAGGAGTTATTGTTGAAGAGATTTATATTATAAAATATTTATAGTTATTTTATTAAGGTTACATAAATATATTATTGGTCTTATACTTGAAAATATATATTAAAATATATCACAAAACTCCTTAATATTATATATATACAAAACTTCAATATTTATATTTTAACAAAAACTTAACATTTCATTATCCTAAGTATCAATTGGGATTCTTTTGAATTTCGCGAATTAGGTGTGCTTTATAATATGATATGAGTATTTCCATTAAAAGAAAAATAGTTTCAGAAGATTGCCTTAAATGTTGCCCTTGTTGTGGTGTTAGTAATCTTTGCCTGTAAAGTATTGGAAAATTACAGAAATAAATCTTTTTTACCTCTTCTAGATGATCTCTTTTTAAAATTTGCAATGATAATTGAACAAAAAAAAAAAAAAAAAAAATCCTTGGATGTTTCTTTAGATTTGGAAAAGGATTATGATAATCATAATAGTTATTATTTTATATAGAAGTGCTCTTCTTGGCGGGACGTTCAATATATAAAAGAAAAAATAAAAGTTAATGATAAAGGAATAAAGACAATTAGTTGTCAAATATTTTTTTTTTAAACAAAGTTCAACTTCATCGACGGTTTCGTATTTTTGTGGGGGATTGCGGTGTTTCTAACAAATGTAATACCATTAATTTGTCGATCCTTTTTTTTTTTTAAGATTGATGATAAAATGGTATTCCAGTTGAATCAAATTGAATCTATCGTTGCAAAGAGCGTCGACGTTCGAAATGATAAATCATGAATTTTCACCTCCCCGATGGTGAAAGATCTGATACAGATTCGTTTTGATAACACTAATACTGAAATTATTACTCGCAATAAACGGACATGGTGTTATCATTGAGGAATGGGAAAAAGTTAGAGGCTATTACTTCTAACGCACTTTTATAATTATAATTATATAATATATAATATTTTCATTTCATGTATTTTATTTGTTATTTTTCCATTAAAATTATGTAATTTTATTATTATTTTAAATTAAATAAAGTTATTCTCTAAGTCTAAAAAAAAAAAAAAAAAAAAAAAAAAAAATAATAATAAGAATTTTTTATATAAATTAAAAGTATTATTTTAATCATAGTAGTTAGGATTTTTTTTTTAATTAATCATCTTATTACCTTTTATTACTAAAAAAAGGTTCATTAAAATAGAATCTATTTGACTTTCTTATTAAATAACAACAATAATTATAATTATCATCATCCTCATAATAATCATTAATAATCATAATCATTAATAATCATTAATAATAATAATAATAACAATAACAATAATAATAACAATAACAATAATAATAACAATAATAATAATAATAATAATAATTTATAAAGTGTTAAACCATTCATTCCTAAAAAAAAAAAAAAAATAAAAATAAAATATTAAAAATAAAAAAATAAAAAAATAAAGCCATGACTTGGCGAGGGGAAACATTATAAAAAAAAAAAATTAAAAAATTAAAATAAAAAAAAAAAAATTAAAATATTAAAAAATTAAAATAAAAATTAAAATAAAAATTAAAATAAAAATTAAAAAATTAAAAATTTAAAATAAAAAAAAATTTAAAAATTAAAATAATAAATAGTTAATACTAAAATAATTGCCTATTGACGGAATCGAACCACCGACCTTCGCTTTACAAGAGCGACGCTCTACCACTAAGCCAAACAGGCAACTATGTATTTGTTAATACAGAATGAACAAATAATACTAATTGTGCTAGAATAATATAAATTATTCTAACCTTATAGATTATTCTATTCTATATAATTGGAACTTTCCAATATTCTTCAAATATTACTAAATAGAAATCTTAAGTTAATAAATCACTAATTAACTTATAATTCCTTTTTGAATTATCGATCCGATTCCATTATAATGTATTAAAAATCTTTAGCCAAGAATATTGTCCTTGCCCACTTAATATATTAATATTATATTTCTTTTGTATTATGTTATATTGAAAATAATCAAATCTATTTAATTAGTTATTAAAATTTTCGTTATCAATTTAAATTTATTTTTAATTACTAAATTTAACTAAACCACAATAAAATATTCTGTATAATCTCTTTATTTTTATTTTATATATATTAGTATTAAACTATTATTAAATAATTAATAATTCAATAATATATAACTACTATTTATAACAATAATATTATTAACTAAAATAATAATTCAATTTCAATTTAAATGTTTTATTTATAAAAATAATTAGTAATTAGTTTATTAAAAAAATAGTTAGGCTTTACAAATTTTAATTTGATAAAAAAATATAAATACATGTAATTTTAGTGAAATAAAATATAATCAATAACTTTCTTTTTATTAAATAAATAATTATATTATTATTTTTTCTTTTATAAATTTAAATAAATAAATATTGATTTTAAAACAAATTATTTTTTTTATTGTAATTTTATTATTTGTGTTAATTATTATTATATTCCTAAAATTATATGAACCCTACCATTGTATGTGTAAGAATCTATAATTATTTTTAAATAAAATAATTATATTTTCTTAGTTAAGTTATAATTATAACTTTATTTAATTATATAATATTTATTCATTTAAATATTATTAATAATTTATTAAACTCAATATTAAATAATCATTAATTTAATACAACAAATTTATTTAATTAATTATTATTTATACATTTATAAATAATTATAGTTTATTTAATTATATATTTAATTATTAAATTTATTAGTCTTAGTTTATTTATTTAATTAAATTGTAAACAAATATATTATGTATTCTAATATGTACTTAATAATGTATTCTGTATTTTGTTTATTAATATCATTATTATGTTATTTTCCTTATTTGTAAATTTATGATTTTATGGTCGAAATATCTTTTATTATTTTATTCTTTTATTTTCGATCAATTAAATTAGATTAGCTAATCGGTCAATTAGGGTTTTTCCCAATCACTTTTTAAAAGTAATTGGTTTTACCTAATTGATACGATGATCGATATGGATAGAATATCGATCAAAAATCTTATCTAGGTTTTTCTCTCTAATCTTTTCCTAGATAAGAGATTTGTTAAGATTAGAAAACATTTTTTAATTTAACCTTATTTTTCAAAAAAGTATAAATAAAGCTCTTGAATTCTCTTTGAGAAATCAAGAGTTATTATTATAACAATTATAATATAGTAATAACATTAATAAAATTTTTATATTTCTATTTTAATAAAGTAAGTTTTAATAAAAAACAAATTTAAAAAAAAAAAAAAAAAAATAAAATAAAATAATCTTTTCTCTTTGACAATTTTGTGTTATTAGTTTATTATAATTAGTTATAATAAACTCTCTCTTATAGAAGATAAGTATATTTATCTTTTTTTTGTTTTCTCAATTTAATAATAATTATTATTTAGTTATTATTAAGTTGTAGTTAATAATTTAATTCTAATTAATTTTATAATTAAATTATTACAGTATGTGTAATAATCATACTAAGTTCTATCACTAAATATGATTATTAACTTCAACTTAATGACTAATTCATTAAGTTGAGAAATAAAATAAAAATAAAAACTTTACCTAAAAAGAGAGTTTATTATAAAATTAATTATAATAACAACACAAAAAGTAAAAGAAGGAATATTTAGATAAATTTGGTTTTAAGAAATATGTTTTTTGAATAAAATGTTTTATTAATTTATTAAAATTTAAAATATAAAATTGCTATTATTATAACTATATTTTTATAATAATAACTCTTGATTTCTTAAAGGGAAATCAAGAGCCTTATTTATATTTTTTTATGGAAATAAGGTTAAATAAAAAGGTTTTCTAATCTTAAAAAATATCTTATCTAGAAAAAGATTAGAAGAAAAAACTAGATAAGTTTTTTGATCGATATTCTATTCATATCGATCATCGTATATATTAAGTAAAACCAAATATATTATTTTATATTTGGATAAAACCTTAATATATCGATTTCCTAAATTTTAATTTAGATCATCTAATAAAAGGAAAAATCAATAATAACCGGAATGATCTAAATTATTCTATTCTATCTTTCTAAATATTATTTTTAAAATCTAATCTAAACTTATTAACATAAAACTATCTTTAAACTAGAATACAGAATTATAAAAAATACAGAAACTTATTAATTGTTCTTTTAAATGTACAATGTAAAAAATAAATAAAACTAATGTTTACATTAACTTGATAATTAAATGAATAACTAAATAAAATTAATAATATTAATAAGTGTACATATAATAATTATTTAAATAAATTTTCTAATATTATTTAAGTGTATGAATAATTACAATTATAATAAATTTGATAATAATATCTCAATGTATGAATTAATTATAATTTAAATAAATTTATAATTATTATCAATAATTATAAAGACTAAGAAATAATAATTATTTATTAGTAAATAATTATTATTTCTTACAGTATGATAAATAACAAAATTATTAAATTAAAATAAATAATAAAAAAACAAATTCTGTCTAACTTAACCCAAAAATTAATCCATTCTAAAAAAAAAAAAATTAAATCCATATTTAAGAAAAATTGATTAAATAAAAATAATTAAAATAAAATAATAATAAATTAATTAATCATTAATAATTTTAATTAAAAACTAAAATAAATTAATAAATAATATTTTTCTAAGACTACAAATAAACAAAATAATAAACATATTTAATAAATTATAAACAACAAATAAACAAACTTATAAACAACGCAAAATTAAAATTAAATAGTTAAATAATTTTTTAAGTTACTTTTATTTAAAATAATGATTATTTTATTTATTTTATAACTCAACTTTTATAAACAAATTGTAATTAAAATAACATTTTAAAACTCATCTTTATCAACATTTTAATTGTAAATATTGTTTAATTTAATAATAAATTATTCTTTATTTCTCTTTTATTAATTTTATTATTTTTAATGTAAATAGTTTAAAATCAAAGAAAAATATAAAAACATGTAAATATTTCTTATAAATTATTCTTTATTATTAATTAGTTAATAAATTATTATAAATATTTTATTAGTTTTAATAATCAAAAAGTATGATTATTAATTATTTAATAAATTATTATAGATATTTTATTAGTTTTTAATAATCAATTTTTATGATTATTAATTATTTGATAAATTATTATATATTTTATTAGTTATTAATAATCAATTTTATTATTAAAATTTAAAATAAATTAGTATAAATAATAAATATTTCATTTTATTATTTTATTAGTTTAAACAATTATTTTATTAATTTAAACAAAATTAATTATTAAATAAATAAAGATTAATATTAAAATAAAAATAAATTTTTTTAATAAAACATTTTTGTGTTTAATAATAAAACATATTTATTTTTTTAAATTTCTTAAATCAATTTTATTCAGTATTTATCCTTTTATTCACTTCTACAAAATTTAATTTTTGTAGATTAAGAATATTAGGTATAAATCATTTGTAAAAGGTAAGTTTATTATTAACTAAAATAACGAATAATAATTAAATCTAAAGGCTAAGATAACTTAACACCTCTCTACTCGAGTTGTTGATAATAAACACTAAATTAATTAATTCTATAATTATTATTTCTTTTTACACTAGAGTATAGCGCAGTACTTTATAACTCTATTTGTTATCAGTTACTGGGCTTACACTGAGTAATATTTTTTATTTAATAATTATATTTTTATTTATCAATATTAATATTTATAATAACAATTTACGTTAATAGTAACGCTAGTGCGTTACAGTTACAAGTTCAATTATTATTTATACATGTCAATAATATTATGATTGGTAAATAATTTAATTTAACTTAGTTTACTAATCACTAAATAAAGTATATTTAAATAGATATTTAACTATATAATTATTTATAAAATAATAAAATTTAATGTACGAAAATAACAAAAGATTTTATTTGATTAGCCGAAATTGCTAGCTGTTTAGAGATACGTTACGTAACCAAAGAACTATCATTGGATAGGCTTGAAGTTACCATGTATCTGTTACAAGGCCTCTCCCAAGGAGCAAGCTACTAATGGTTGACGACGCTAGCGATGAACTGGCTATAGCTAAAATCTTGGTAATCCTCCAGCAATTCTGCGTAGTGAGGATTGTTGTCGATCACGTAGGCGTTGACCCACTCTTGTTTATCATTCTGGTACGCAACCAGGTATTGATAAAGTCCTTGGTGTTTCCTTGATCCAAGGATATGAATTATCTTTTGGTTTCCCGCAGGAGCCGGCACTAATGTTTTAGGTAAGTTGTAGAATGGTTCCAATTCACTCATATGGAACACTGGGTACATATTTGGGAAAGGTGAACGACTTATATCTAATCTATAATTCTTCTTTTCTTCGTCGACACCAACTACCTTGAATGGTCCGAATTTTCTTGTTGTAAGTTTGTAGAATGGCAACGCGTCATAATTTTCAGGTTTCTTTAGCCATACTTTATCTAACAACCAGTACCTAGGGTAATTATCTGTACGGGTCCTATCCATATTATCCAGGTATCTTGTTTGGGCGATTTCTAGAATGTGCTTTAGGTTTCCCAAGTTGTGAGCAAAGCTATCGATCATTTTGGCTTCGCCTAACGAGTGTACTAAATCGGCTGTCTTAGGGGAGTTGTGTACCTGGTAGTTATATAAGGTGAGGAAAGGAGATTGTTGGGTAGAAGCGTGGATTTTGTTGTTATAACAGAACTCTGCTAAGAACAAGTAGTCCATCCAACTTTCATCCTCGTAGGTTCCCACAAAGCACCGTAAATAAGTCTCTACGTAGGCATTGTTCCTTTCCACTTGGCCTACTGTCTCGTGGTGACTAGTGGTAGCATGGTTTACTTCGGTCCCGAAGAACTCTAGTAGCTCCTTCCATACCTGACTGGTGAACTGGACTCCTCTATCAGTTGTAACCATCTTAGGGAATCCATGCAACCTGTAAATCTCCTTTAGGAATGCGTCAGCAGTCTCGTTAGCGTTGGGCACATGTTTAAATCCTATCAGGTGTATCATCTTGGTTAATTTATCGCAGCATACTAAGATACAACCTGCTCTTTTCGTTTCCCAAACATAACCACTATTGGTCCTTACTTTACTCTTCACTGGCAGATCAGTTATAAAATCCAATTGTACCTCTTGCCAGGGTAATTCTGCGACCGGAACTCTTACCACAGTACCATATTCTTTATGGCGATCATCCTTCTTAGTAGCGCAGGTTCTACAAGCTTTCACGTAGCCTGATATATCCTTCCTCATCTTCGGCCAGTAGAAATTCCTAGATACTAGGTCCGAAGTCTTATCAATTCCTAAGTGTCCTGCGTACTCCGAGTCATGGTTTAATTGAATAATTGTTTTCCTGAACGTTGTGGGCACGTAAATTTGTTCAGGGTTTTCCTTTCTAACCAGAAGGCCATCTACTTCTAGCCAATGCTTCTTGTTATAATTATTTCTGGCATCTTCTGCTAGATCTTTCATAATCTCTTGGGCCATTTTGTCTTGTCGGTAGGCCTGCTTGATATCATCCACGAAATTGGTATCTAAGGCTAGATAACTAGCTTCTCCATCTACGTCATCAAATCCTACCAATTGATCGGGTTTTAATAGACTATCTTTATCAAATTCTTTACCCTCAGTTTTCTCTGTTTCAACTCTTGAGAGGGCGTCAGCTTTACCATTTTTCTTCCCAGGTCTGTAAACTATTTCAAACCAGTATGTGGCGAATAGTTCTTGCCATCTAATTTGCCTAGGAGTTAGTAATTGTGGTTTGGTAGCGAACAACAGATTTCTGTGGTCACTATAAACAATAATCTTATGCTTCGCACCTTGAAGCAAGTGTCGCCATTCTGTAAAAGCAGTCTTAATGGCTAATAGTTCTTTCTCTGTAATCGAATAATTTACTTCAGCCTTACTAAGTGTCTTAGAATAATAATATATAGGATGAAGGGTACCATCGTCTCCTTTCTGTGACAGCACACCTCCTATCGCGTAATTACTAGCATCACATTCAACGAAGAACTGTTTCTCGTGGTCAGGGTAAGCTAGTACTGGGGGAGAGGTAAGCATTTCCTTTAATTTGTGAAACGCGGCCAATCCTTCTTCGCTCCATTCAAATTTTTCTTTCTTTGAGGTCATTTTAAATAACGGTTTGGCTATTTCAGAGAAATTCTTAATAAAATTCCTGTAATAATTGCAAAAGCCTAAGAAGCTTTGCATCTGCTTGATATTTTCTGGTTGTGGCCATTCTGCCACGGCCTTAATCTTTTCTGGGTCAGTCTCTACACCATCCTTGCTGACCACATGGCCTAAAAATGAGATCTTTAACTTATGTAGCTCACATTTGGACATCTTAGCTACGAGTTTATGTTGTATCAGCTTCTTTAAAATCGTTCGAACATGCTCTACATGTTCCTCCAAAGTTTTGGAATATACGACGATGTCATCTAGGTAGACTTGACAGTACTTCCCGATATCCTCGCTGAAGACATCATTCACGAAACTTTGGAACACTGCTGGTGCATTGGTTAGCCCAAAAGGCATTACCAAATGTTCAAAGTGTCCAAACTTGGTGTTGAAGGCCGTCTTGTACTCATTACCTTCTCGAATTCGTACCAAGTTATAGGCAGATTTTAGGTCGAACTTGGAGAACACAACTGCTCCTTTCATAGCTTCGAACACTGCACTAATTCTTGGGATCGGATAGGCGTTGCGTTTAGTCCATTGGTTCAGTTTGCGATAATCCATGCAAAGTCGTAGCTCACCTGATTTCTTCGGCACGAACAATACAGGGTAACCCGCCGGAGATTCTGACCTTCTTATAAACCCCTTAGCTAAATTTTCATCAATATATTCTTTAAGTGCTTTCTCTTCTTTAGGACTCGTTGGGTAGATAGCTCCTTTATAAAGTGGTGCATCAGGCTCTAGTTCTATTTTGCAATCATACGGCCTGTGCTCTGGCAATGCCTCAGCGATTTCTTCATTGAATGCTTCCGTTAAGTCTCCATAATACTTATTTATAATTTCGCCTATTGACAACAGTTTCTCAAGTCCCACTTTTCTGATTGTTTCCGCCACCGAATCCTCTTGCGTGATCATGGCTAGATGATCTTTTGTCTGGCTATCTTTTTGTGCACTACTTTCCGTAGGGTTTTTATTGATTTCACTCTCCTTAAGATTTTTAGTCTTTTGTACCTTGAACCAATCTGCCCATTTATCGTAATCCACTAAATAATCGTAGTAATCCATCGTATACTCAATTCCTCTATCACGGTAATATTGTCTCGTTAATTCATACACCGTGTCCTTCAACTTCTGGTTATCAATAACCTGATTTATAATTTTGGTAATTCTCGCTGTAGGTTGAATCTCCTTTTGCACAGCTTCTTCTCTTTCTTCTGGGAGTTGCACCATGTAGATACTTTCACCTGCGTACTCTTCTGGTGAGTCTACATCTGGTAGCCCTGGTCTTTCTCCATCTATTTTATATACCTTAGGCTGTTGATCATGGACGTCAATCTTTCTATAGATTAAATGTCTATCCATGAATCTTGATCCCAGAATGATCGTTCTCGGCATAGCCTCGGCTAGCCTGCATCTTGTATTAAAGTCATACCATTTGACTTTACCAGTACGCTCTTCGACCAGCTTAATCTTAATCTTGAACTCTTCCGTAACCTGTGGTATCAGCACTTTACCAGCGGCAGTAGTGAACGTTAAGGGACGGTCTTCTGTCTTGAGTCCCATCTCCTTGGCTAACTGCGGATGGATCATGTTGATCTGTGATCCAGTATCGTACAGCACATTTAAATCTTGGAGCCCCTCTTTGGTACGAAGATTACTTATCTTGGCCTCTGGCACAAATTCTTCGCACTCATACCCATCTTGCATCAGAAGTGCTGTCTTGGGAATTGGATTATTACTGCTGGTACGTGAGTCCTTATAGTAGTTTTGTTTTTCGCTTGGTCTCGTACTGAAATCTTTACCACTATTGTGGTTATATCCATCTTTTTTATTTTTATCGTAATTGTTTTGCTTAGTAGGCTCTTTCCTACTGAAATCTCTTTTATCGCCTCGGCGATTATCGCTGTTCCTCCTTCTTTTGGCTTCAATATCCTTGGAGGGTCTTCGCGGGTCCATCATTCCAAGTAGGGCCATGATGGCTATCTTCCTCTCGCGGTTGTATTCGTATCTTTCTAAGTAATCGTCTTTGTAATCCGCGGGGAATGTATCACATCTCCTTAGACAAGTCACGTAATCTTCTAAGATTTGCTTTTCTGCAGGTAGATCATAAAAGGCTTCACGAACCGAGGGTCTAACTTGTTGTACGAGTAGTAGTCTTTTGGTTTCATCCGTTAGCTGAAGTATTCTACTTAACCTATTGAATTCTGATAGGTATTCATAGGCTTTACCCCAATCGTGCCTAAGTTTAAGCATTGCTATTTTAACTTCTTCCAATGTTCTTTCGCTTTTAAATTCCTTCAGCAATCTATCCATCAACCTTTGAGGTTGTGGGTCATCTCGTTGTTTGAATACTTCGTCCATTTGGTACCACTTCTTAGCAGTTCCTTGTAAGTGGTCCTCAATAAAGTACAACATAGCCGTGGGCTCGCTTTGGTAATACTTCTGGTGTCTACCAAAGTACCTTTTTAACCTGTCAATAAATGATTCTACATCCCCAGTTTCACCATTGAACATTGGGATGTCTCGTTCGTACTCCACGGGGTACGCGTCGGTCATAACCACATCTTCCATCGCACTTCTGGTCATTATAGGCGGTGTGAGGTGGTGATAACTACCGTATCTTGCTTCTTTAGTATCTATATGTAGTGGGAAAGGTTTGCTCGTCGATGCCTGATCCTTATTCTGAGCATCCAAAGCCAGCTTACCCAGTCGTTCGATCTCCTGTTGCTGTACTTGGTTAATGGCCATTAGCTTCTCGATTTTTTCTTCGAGCTCATTCAAGTGTACCTTATCCCTTTCTTGGTTCGCATCCAAGAATTCCTCAATCTTGTACAATTTTTGACCTTTATCCTCTAGGTCTTGTTGTATTTGTTTTCCTTTTATCTGGTCCGCATCCAGATAGGTTTCAATCTTTTTGATTTCAGCTTTGACAGCGGCCTCTTTATCTCTGCTTTCGGCGAGTTGTTGGTTTAGATATGCTTGTACCTTTTGAAGCTTTAGCACACTAGCTTGGCGACTAGATTCCTCTTCTTCCACACGCCTCTCAACCTCTCCAAATCGTTGGTCCACAGCGGGGATAAAGTTGCTAAGTTCAACTTCAATTTTAGCGAATCTCATTTCACTTTGGTTTTGCATCTGTTCTATCATCGCAGCCGTCTGTTGTTGAGTGCTTATTATCATGTTCTTAAAATCCTCCATCTGCTTACTCAGCAAAGCAGCAAAGTCCATCGCTCCAGCATTAACATTTTTTCTTGAACTTTTTCCTTGGTTAGTCCCTGGCTTGCTAGCTTCAGGTTTACTAGCCTCGGGTTGACTCTTCTCAGGCGCCGCAGCTGGTTTAGGTTTAGAAGCAGCTGGTTTTTCAGGAGTGATAGTCACTTTCTTGTCTCCTGTATTTTGGCGTCGAGATGGAGGTGCCTCTACAGGCGTAGGGCTACTCTCTGCAGTCACGCTGCCCACCGAACTCTTTAGAGAACCACTCCTTGTGGTTTTTCTTGTGTTTTCGGGTACTTTATTACTCTTATTCTTTTTATCCATTTACTTTTCTTATTAATTTATCTAGTAATTTTGGATATATTCACTCACTTTTAGTTTATTTAAAAGATTATAATTCGTTCACTTACTTAAATTTATTTAGTTGATATAAGCGTCTACTTAAATTTTTTTTTTAAAAAATAATAAGATAAAATAAATAAAAATAAAAAAAATAATTTTTTTTTTAAAATTAAATGTATTAAAAATTAATAATTTAAATAAATGATTATTTTAAAAATTTTTTTTTCTTTCGCTTCCGAGTCACTACAAATATAAATTTGTATAAAAAATGACTACCTATCAAGCAAAAGCGAATTTTATTTGGTAAAGTACAAAATTTTTATTAATTAAAAATTGGTACTACCAAAAATTTAAAATTTTTAAATTAAATAGATTTATAATTAAATTATTAATAAATTAAATTTCGGATATTCGAAATTTTAAAAAATTTATATTTTTAAATTTTTGATCAAAATTTTATTTTGAAGCCGAAAAATTTTTTTTTTTAACTAAAATTTTCGTGGCTTCTTCTGCTACGTATTGTGGCGTAAAATTTTGTATCAAAAATTTTCTAAGTTATACAATTAAAAGGTAAACAAAGAAAAATAAGTAAACTACGATTTAATATTTAAATATTAATTTTTATTTTATAAAACTAACTATTCTATCTATTAAATTATTACTTAGCGTTTAAATTTTTATTTAATTATTATCGGCTATTTAGTTATAAAGCGTTACTATTGTAAAAGGTAAGTTTATTATTAACTAAGATAACGAATAACAATTAAATCTAAAGGCTAAGATAACTTAACACCTCTCTATTCGAGTTGTTAATAATAAACACTAAATTAATTAATTCTATAACTATTATTTCTTATTACACTAGAATATAGCGCAGCACTTTATAACTCTATTTGTTATCAGTTGCTGGGCTTACACTGCGTAATATATTTTATTTAATAATTATATTTTATTTATTTATATTAATATTTATAATAACAATTTACGTTAATAGTAACGCTAGTGCGTTACAGTTACAAGTTCAATTATTATTTATACATGTCAATATTATTATGATTGGTAAATAATTTAATTTAACTTAGTTTACTAATCACTAAATAAAATATATATTTAAATAGATATTTAACTATATAATTAATTATAAAATAATAAAATTTAATGTACGAAATTAACAAAAGATTTTATTTGATTAGCCGAAATTGCTAGCTATTTAGAGATACGTTACGTAACCAAAGAACTATCATTGGATAGGCTTGAAGTTACCATGTATCTGTTACATATTTTATTGATACGGTACCACCATAAATACCATAATTTAGTGAAACTTAGGTTAGGAATTATTTGATAAAATCTTATTGGTTAATAATAATTTAATAATAATATATATAGTTAGTAAATAATAATAGTTTAAAGAATGGTTCTTTTATTAATATTAATTTAGTTTATTAATAATTTAACCTATAAACATGTTTATTAGTATAGTTTAGTGTAGTTTTACATTTAGTTTACATTAATAACATAAGAGATTTTAGTAATGATTTAATTATATTTTAACTAGTTAACAAATATTTATATTGATGATGTATTTTTATTGATGAATGATAATAAATAAATAAAATAAATAAACTAAATATTAAAGTGTGAATATTATTATTGTGTGTATTATTCTATATAATATTAGAATATATTATTTTGTCAATTATTCCCTACTGTTATCGTCCAAGTAAAATAAAATAAATATTGATATTGATGTTTAATAAAAATATCGTATCATTATTTGATAAAGTATGGTATATATCTTGTTTCCCATCTTTATCTAATATACTAAATAAAATTATTTATAAGAAAATAATTAAATTCATTCAATAGAAATAAATTTATTTTATAACCTTTTATGTTATTAATTATTTATTAATTCTTAAGGTAATTAGTAAACCTCTACTAAACTTATCTAATTTTACAGGCTAATTAGTAACCTTTAAACATTCTTTTTATTATTATCTAATTTTACTGGACAATTAGTAACATTTCGTTAAATAAATATTTTATATTCCTATTTATATTAGTTATCTAAATTAAAGTAATCTTTATAAACAATAATTTTTACTAAAGTATTTAACATTTCTAAACAATTACATTTACAAGTTATTTTTATAATTTTATTAATATAAATTTTTTACTATTTAACTATTTAATAATTTTATACTTATAATATATATAACTTTAATATATTTATTTTAATTTATTATTATTTAAAGTTTCATTCTATATCATTTCTCCGCCCTTTAGACATAACTTCATCCTGGAGTTATTCAATAGAATAATTAATTACGTACAGAAGGAAATTTTAAATAATAATTCTGAACTTCAATTGTTCTGGATTTCTATTTCCTTTTTATTATTATTTTTCTAAATACATTAATTCCTTAAATTGATTATACTTTATTTCGCTTCAAAATTCTATATAACTTTCTTCTAATTTTAGGGTATTATTGTTACAATATTTTCTTCTTGAGAGCAGAACATTAATATAACATAATCTTGCTTGAATTACATTATATTATTATGGCTTTTAATTATTTTATTCCATTAACTAAATAAAACAATTATTTCAGGTTTAAATTATAGCACTTAGTAATTATTATACTGTGTTATAAAGTTTGGTTTGAAACATTATAATTTGAATTATATCTTCCTTATAATATTATCACTAAAAAGATTTGATATTTGCTGAAAATGGCTGATTAAAACTTATAACTTCGGAAGATTAGAAAGTTTTATACATCGGTATCTGATGGTACCCCGAGTATAAATCTAAGGCTGAAAATATTTTGGCCCCTTTTACGGAAGAAACGAGTTCATCGATAAAGGGTAAGGCGTATGAATCTTTAATAGTAATTTCATTCAACCTTCGATAATCAATACACATGCGGTATTTACCATTTTTCTTTTGAACAAGTAAAACAGGAAACGACCACGGAGAGTGGGAAGGTATAATTAGGTCTTTTTCTAATAGTGAAATTATTTCTTGTTTTAATATGTCAGAATGTTCCTTAGATAATTTGTATGGTTTGAGTTTGATAGGAATATCTGTAGTAGTGACAATGGAGTGTGGCTCTAACTTTGCAGTAGTTAACTGAGTTAAAGAAATTGCCATGCATGATTTGTATTTTAGAAGTAGCTCTCTAAGTTGTTCTTTAATTTCAATTGGTACGGATTCGATTATATTTTCCAATGCTTCTAGGAATTCTTGTTTTTCACTCTTGTCTATTACTATTGCATTGCAGATAGGAGTGTTTAAGGTATTATTATTATTATATATTTCTGAAATTCTTTTTAATCCTTTTTTTGTTTTATGGTATAGACAGTCATCATCAGGATCTATGTAAAGTCTGTATTTCTTTTGTATACCTCTTCCTAATATAATATTAAAGAATGGGTTTGTATAATCTATTATGTAGAATTTTTCATTCACAGATAAATTATTATTAATAGTTATTTTCAAATTTATATAAGAGTTAGTATGGAGTATTGTACCATTGGCAATTGTAATAGTTTCAGAAAAGTCGCAATGATTAATAGTTACATTTTCCAATTCTTTTAGAGAATTTTTTGTTATAATATTAATATTTGCACCAGTATCAAAAAGTATCTTAACCATTTTATTTCCAATTTTTCCGCACAAAATAGGAATATTTAAATTTTGAATGGAATAAAGTATTTTCTCAACTCGTGGTTTACAACCTTGTTCTAGATCTTTTCTTATAGATGGACTAGCTGATAATAATTGTGCTAGGCTTATTTTCGGATATAAATTATTGGCTTCTTCTAGAATATTGAATTTATTTTCAGGTTTTAACATTTGTATTTCGGTCATGTTTCGCTTACCTTTTGTTTTAACTTTTTCTGGTATAGTATTTGAATTATTATTTTGATAATTATTTTCGTTAGGAGTATTAGATTGAGGTTGGTCAAAATTGGTTGTTTGAACACTTTCACTATTATTATTAGATTCTTCATGCGAAATATTAATATTTGAAATATCCATGTCTTCTACATCATTTGTAATTTCTCTTCTTCTTTTATCTCTAATGGCTTTCTTTTGTTGTTTAACAGCTTTTATATTTGGTTGATTTAAAATGGAAGGTTTTACTATAGATTTATTACTTAATGATACTTTATTTTTATCCAATGAATTCTTACTTGGTGATTTTCTCTTTTGAACTGTATTAATCATAAAGTTATTGTCTCCTTCATATTCTATAATATTTTCTTGATCATAGTTGTTTGTTGCAATTTTAGTTATCTCGGGAGATTGCGTACTCCCGATAATTAATTTAAATGATTTAATTCTGGACATTCTTCGGCAACGTGGCCAATTCTTTGACAGTTTATGCAAAGATTAATTTTTAATTCAGACAGTTTTCGAGTTATATCATCTAATTCTTTATTAGTGTATTGAGAACCTTTTAAAGTTGCTCTTCTTTGTTCGACTCCTTTATTAAATTCAATTGGATTATAAAAATTTTTGTTAGTAGTTAGATTATTGTTATTGTTTGTTTTAGTATATAGAGATGAGTATTTATTAAAATAATTATTATTATTGTTTGGAATATTATTATAGAATGATCTGATATCATTATTATTATTACTCTTATTTATTCCATTATTATTGTTATTATTATATGAATTTTTAGAAGTAGATGCTTTTGACTTTTGTTTATTATCCCCTAGTAAATTAAAAATCTTTTCCTTTTTTGCAGTGAAGTCCATGGCTTCTTTTAAAGACTTTGGTTCTTCTTCTAATAAATGTTCATACATTCTAGGCCAGTTTCTAAAGGCATTAATATAATATGGGATTATTATATTCTCATTATTCACTAATTGAAGTTGGTTTACTAAGTCTAAAAATTTTACATCAAAATCGGCGACCGTTTCACCCTTTTTTATTGTCATAGTTGAAATTTCATAGAATTTTGCATTTCTTGGAGAAGAAGATTTATATCTTCTTTTTAGGCTAACCAGAATTTCTTCATATTTGTCTGGTTGAGTTTTGTTCAAGGAATTTATTACAATGGATCTAGCAGTATCAATTGTGAGAGCAATAAGATATTCTGTCCTATCTTCATCTTTGACTTTATACTTTTTACACCAATGTTCAAAGGCGATTTTACATTCTTCATATAGAACTTTTGGTTGACCTAATATAGGCAATCTATTGAAAGTAATTGCTTTTGTGGTTTCTTCCATCTTTTCTTCCATTAACATATGGTAATTATGAAAAGAAATTTATTTAAGAAGCGTAATTAAATATTATATATATTTTTGTTATAATGGTTTCAGTAAATTAGAAATATTTTAGAATTATGAGACGAGGAGGTAAAATTTTTTTTCTTTTTTTGAATTATTATTATTAGTAGTAGAATTTTAATTATTATTAATTCTTATTATTTTTAGTTTATCTTGGTTGATATACCGTCCTTATAGTACGGTTTGTAGAATAATACGACGTTTGGTCCCATTGATTATAGGAGTTTTACACTACGTCTACACCAAACGTAGATCTCTACTTACAATCAGCGCCTACTTCCCCGTATTGATTCTTATTCTACAGTCCGTTAGCTCTTACTGCAATAATACACTAGTATTAAGGGTAAGAGATTCCTACTATAAGTATCAATCAATCAAGAGAACAGAAGCAGTTCCTCCAACTAAATAAAATTTTTCTTTTTAATTGTTTTTCTTAATTTTAATTTTTTTGTCTTCTAAACTTATTTTATTATATATATTATTATTATTATTATTATTATTTTTTTTTTTTTTTTTTTTTTTTAAAAAAATATATTTTATACAATAATATCCTAGAAAATAAAAAAAATAAAAGATTAAGTAGTATAATGGTATTTATATAGATTTTATTATTTGAATATTTAAGAAAAATAAAAAGTTAAATTATAAATATTTATTATTAATAATTCTCAAAAGAATATTAATTACGATTTTCCAATAATATAAGTAATAAGTAGGTAGTATACTCGTAGCCAGCTTGCCCACTTGCTCAGGCGTCATGTACTACTCGTACTAGTGATTCTCCTACACGTTTTATACGTTTGTAGAATAGTTCAGAGCTTCCCAGCGCGCCGACTGTGAAAGAATAAACTAATCACGAAAACCACTTATTGTTTTACTTATATTATTGCTTCTAAAGCAACAATATTCTTTTTTGAAAAATAAATAATAATTTATAATAGAACTTCTTAAAGTTCTTCTGTTTTATTTTATTTTATATATATATATATATATATTTTTTTTTTTTTTTTTTAATAAAAAATTTTTTTTATATTAAAATTTTTCTAATAAATTTTTTTTTTTTTTAATAAAATTTTACTAATAAATTTTATTATTATTATTATTTATTACTTATAATATATATTATTTAATTAAATTGAATAATATGAATACTATTTAATTATCTTTAAAAAAATTTTTTTTTTTTTTTTTTAATTATTAAAGATAAATTTAATTTAATTTGCAGTTTATTTAACGTATATTATTTGTTGATTAATTTATATTAATAACTTTAATTTATAATAATTTATTGCTATAATATTTTATTTGCATATTATTTAGATAAATTTATTTGAGTCTATTACTATGAATAATTTAGAGTTATTCTAAAACTAGACTAATTTATTGTATTAATTATTGTTTAATATTACCATTGAATAACTAGGCTTATTCTAATATTAAACTAAAAAAAATTTTACTTACCACCGGGGCAACAAGAGGATTCTCCACCATTGATTTATACCTGATATTCTTAATCTACAAAATTAAATTTTGTAAAAGTGAATAAGAGGATAAATACTGAATAAAATAGATTTAAGAAATTTAAAAAAAATAAATATGTTTTATTATTAAACACAAAAATGTTTTATTAAAAAAATTTATTTTTATTTTAATATTAATCTTTATTTATTTAATAATTAATTTTGTTTAAATTAATAAAATAATTGTTAAAACTAATAAAATAATAAAATGAAATATTTATTATTTATACTAATTTATTTTAAATTTTAATAATCAACAAGTATGATTATTAATTATTTAATAAATTATTATAAATATTTTATTAGTTTTAATAATCAAAAAGTATGATTATTAATTATTTAATAAATTATTATAGATATTTATTAGTTTTAATAATCAAAAAGTATTATTATTAATTATTAAATAAATTATTATATATATTTTATTAGTTATTAATAATCAATTTTATTATTAAAATTTAAAATAAATTAGTATAAATAATAAATATTTCATTTTATTATTTTATTAGTTTTAACAATTATTTTATTAATTTAAACAAAATTAATTATTAAATAAATAAAGATTAATATTAAAATAAAAATAAATTTTTTTAATAAAACATTTTTGTGTTTAATAATAAAACATATTTATTTTTTTTAAATTTCTTAAATCTATTTTATTCAGTATTTATCCTCTTATTCACTTTTACAAAATTTAATTTTGTAGATTAAGAATATCAGGTATAAATCATATTGATGTAAGAATCTATAATTATTTTTAAATAAAATATTTATATTTTCTTAGTTAAAGTTATAATTATAACTTTATTTAATTATATAATATTTATTCATTTAAATATTATTAATAATTTATTTAACTCCATATTAAATATTCATAAATTTAATACAACAAAATTTATTTAATTAATTATTATTTATACATTTATTAATAATTATAGTTTATTTAATTATACATTTAATTATTAAATTTATTAGTTTTAGTTTATTTATTTAATTAAATTGTAAACAAATATATTATGTATTCTAATATGTATTTTAATAATGTATTCTGTATTTTGTTTATTAATATCATTATGTTATTTTCCTTATTTGTAAATTTATAATTTTATGATCGAAATATCTTTTATTATTTTATTCTTTTATTTTCGATCAATTACATTAGATTAACGAATCGGTTAATTAGGGTTTTTCCCAATTACTTCTTAAAAGTAATTGGTTTTACCTAATTGATACGATGATCGATATGGATAGAATATCGATCAAAAATCTTATCTAGGTTTTTCTCTCTAATCTTTTCCTAGATAAGAGATTTGTTAAGATTAGAAAACATTTTTTAATTTAACCTTATTTTTCAAAAAAGTATAAATAAGGCTCTTGAATTCTCTTTGAGAAATCAAGAGTTATTATTATAACAATTATAATATAGTAATAACATTAATAAATATTTTATATTTCTATTTTAATAAAATAAGTTTTAATAAAACAAATTTAAAAATAAAACAAAATAAAATAATCCTTTCTCTTGACAATTCTGTGTTATTAGTTTATTATAATTAGTTATAATAAACTCTTTCTTATAAAAGATAAGTATATTTATCCTTTTTGTTTTCTCAATTTAATAATAATTATTATTTAATTATTATTAAGTTGTAGTTAATAATTTAATTATAATTAATTTTATAATTAAATTATTACAATTGATGATACGGTACCACCATCAATACCATAATTTAGTGAAATTTAGGTTAGTGAAATCTTATTGGTTAATAATAATTTAGTAATAATATATATAGTTAGTAAATAATAATAGTTTAAGGAATGGTTCTTTTATTAATATTAATTTAGTTTATTAATAATTTAACCTATAAACATGTTTATTAGTATAGCTTAGTGTAGTTTTATATTTAGTTTACATTAATAATATGATAGATTTTAGTAATTAATTATATTTTATTGAATGATTTAATTATATTTTAACTAATTAACAACTATTTATATTGATGATATATTTTTATTGATGAATGATAATAAATAAATAAAATAAATAAACTAAATATTAAAGTGTGAATATTATTATTGTGTGTATTATTCTATATAATATTAGAATATATTATTTTGTCAATTATTCCCTACTGTTATCGTCCAAATAAAATAAAATAAAATAAATATTGATATTGATGTTTAATAAAAATATCTTATCATTGATAAGAATGTACCAAATAATGCATTCTTAATTAAATCTACGATTTATTTCTAATACATTATGTGTACATTACTATTTTTGTACTTTAATAAATTTTTAAATCCAAAGATCAAAAATTAAATCAAAAATTATATTAAACTTCATATTTATATATTAAATCTTATATTAATAGTAATATTTTTATATATTTAAAACTTATATTAGCAATATTAATAATAAATCTTATTTTTTTTATTTTTATATTAATAATGAAAATTTGTATTAATAATATTTTTATATATTGATAATTAAAAATTTATATATTATATTTTAACTTTTATTATAAAATTTTTATATCGAAATGTTTTATTTTATATTGAAAAATATTTTATTTTATTAAAAACCTTTATATTAGAATAGTATTTTTATTTTTATTTGAATATTTTAAGATTGTAATAAAAATTATAGCCATTAAATAAAATCTTATTAGTAATATTTTAGATAGATTATAAAATAAAAAAAAAAGTTTTATTAATAAAATGTATTTTATTTATATTGTTATAATTAAATTTTATATAATTGATTATAAAAATCAATTTCAATTTAATAGTTTTTATAAAAAAAAAAAAAATAAAATGTAATTTAGTTGCAAGAACAACTTTTATACCTTGAAAAAAAAGTATAAATAGTTGTAAATTTTGCTACCAATTTTTAAAAATCAATTAATTAATAAAATTTATAAATAAAATAATAAATAAATAAATAAAATCTCTGTCTCTTTTACTTTTATTTTTATTTAATTCTCTAAAACCTTAACATTGTTGTGTATGAATCTATAATTATTTTTAAATAAAATAATTATATTTTCTTAGTTGTCACGAATACTAGTGGATTTGAAGTTAAAATTCACAATTAGATCAATTGAAATTTAATTTAGTTATTGACAAAAATTATTTTAATTCGATTTTAATTATACAAATAAATATTAGAAACATTAAAGAATTAGAAACCAAAGGGTTTGGACTTATTTATTAAAGATAATTTAATTTAATTTAACCCTTAAGAATTTGATAAAAATAACATGAAGAAAAACAATGATAACTCAACAAATAATGGAAATATTATATTGATATTCACGCTAAAATTATATTCATTGGAAAGCTACGGACGAGAACTACAACATATGTTAAAATCAACCTTATTGGACACCTAGATAACGAGATATTTGACTTTAAAGATATTTAAATATAAAAATATAATTTAATTATTTAATTAAGACCCTAAATTATTAATTAAGAAATTTATATTAGATAAATCTCTTAACTTTGGAAATTATATTATTAATTTGTATTATTAATTAAAAATACAGAATTAGTTATTAGTAATAGTTTTATAATATTTTAAATAAGTTTTATAAGTTTTATATATTATATTATTATATATTTTATTCAATTATTTCTAAAAGATTCTAAGGAATTCTTTATATTAATTAAATATTATTATAAAATTATTATAAAATTATTATAAAATTATTTAAACTATTAATTAAATATTATTATAAAAATTATAAAATTTACTATTAAAATTATTAATTAAATATTTTAAAAATTTTATTTTATTTTTGAAAATAATTACAAGTATTATTTAAAATAATTAAAGATTATTAAATTTATTATATTAATCTTTAAAAACATTTTATTTAACTTAAAATATCAAAGAAAATAGTAAAAACTATTTTCTATATATTTATTTTATAATTATTAATAATTAAATTATATTTAAATATTATATTACTATATTTATAAAAATTAAAACAAAAATGAATTATTGATATAAAATTAATTCAATAATTCTATAAAATTACTTAAATTATAAACAATTATACTTTAAATTTATAAAAAAATATAAATATTGTAAAAATTTCTTAAAAATTAAATATACGTATTCGAAATAAATATTTTTTTTATTAATAAATAAATAAATAAATTTTATTAAAAACAAATTTTTTTTTAATTTAAAATCAAAGCAGGGTAATCCTCGTCCCCCCTGCTTGATTTTAAAGTTAGACGTAGTAACCCCGAGTCTACCAAAATTGGTGGAGATATCGGGGAAGAAGAAGAAGAAGAAGAAGAAGAAGAAAAAGAGGAAGCTACTGGAACCTTAGAAGCTACGGAACTACTGGAACTTTTGGAAGCTACTGGAATAAAAAAAAAATAATTTTTTTATATAAAAACTAAATTGAATTAAATTAAATTAAAATTAATTAAATATCAAAAAAAAAAAAAAAAATACTTTCACACTTTTTTTTTTCATCATCATCATTAATTATTTTTATTGTTATCGGTTTTTGGTGTGTTGTTGTTGTTAGTAGTGAGTTATAAAAATTAACATTAGTTTTATTTGGTCTTCGCGTGCTCCAAATAAAACTTCAAACTGAGTGTACTGCGTACTAAGCAGTTATAGATAATTCTATAATTGCGAGTGGTTTAATCAGGTGTTTAGAGAGGGGTCGGTTACTAACTAATCGAACCCCGATTAGATATAGCAGTAAGTACTGTTGGGAAGCAGAAATTACCCTATAGATCACCCATTATACGTTCAACACGGTTTGGGTGCTCCTCCACTTGACTCAGGCAAATTCACTTAGTATACCGAAATACTAAGATCTCTCTGCGAGGTTGGCATTTTTAATAGATAGTGGTTTTTCAAGTTGTATTAGGTTTGTTAATTTATCTTGTTTTTAATTAAGTTTGTTTTTTTTTAAGTTGTAATTATATAAACTTAATAATAATTGTAATTGTAATTGTGAATCTTGTAATAATAACCAATAACAAATAAATAAAAAAAAATTTATAATTTTTGTGTTTTTAAATATTTTTAATTGCTATATTAATAATTTTTCCTTGTAAATAATTGTATATATATATTTTTTTTTATTTAAGATAAACGAAAAGGATCAAGATAATTTATTAAGGGAGCTACGTGCTCTCAGAATTAAGAGAAATGAAAGAATTAAAGATTTTAATATTAAGTATAAAACTTTATATTTAAAATTAAACAAAAAGAAAAGAAGTCAGATAAGTGTTTTAGACTACACAGACTCCATTGAAAACACTGTTGAAGCCTGGAAACGTCTAACCTTATTTGATAACATTTTTCTGTCAAAAGCCTTTAAAATTGCTGAAAAGCAGATAGGTTAAATTATGGGTAGTAATCAAAGAAGACATCCTTCTACCTCTTCACCTTCTGCAAATACATCTTCTTTTAATAATAGAGTTAATTTTCATCCTCCTATTAAAAATAAATTAGAACAAAAAGTTTATTAAACCTAAAGAAGATAATGACATAGAGGAATTAACAAGAAAAATGAGAAATTTAACAATAAAGGCTTGTTATTTCTGTAAAGAGCCAGGTCATTATCAAAACAATTGCCCAAAGTTGAGAGCAATTGTTGAGAAAAATAGGAAAGAAATTAGAAACAATAAACGTTTAAATTGAGTAATGGGATAAGAAGCTCTCCCATACTTAATAAAGAATCTTCAATGAAATATCAAAAAGAACTTAAATATTCTCGTCTTTCTAATATTGAAGAAACTCCTGTTAATAAAAGGGTGGTTAATAAAAAGAAAGTTGATTATTTAGTAGGAGCATCTAAACGTAAAATTTATGATGTTAATAATGATGAAGGTAGTGCGGAGAAAAGGATTCATAAATCGTTAAAGGAGAATCCTAAATCTATAATAACTCCTGCATTACGGAAACAGAAAGAACGAGAGATAAAAGAAAATAATATAAATAATAAAATTGTTAAACAAATTAAACCATCTATTCTAGCTCAACCACGAATTGAAAAAGAAAAAGAGATTGAAAGACAAATTCGTGATAATGAAAGAGCTAGTAATAGTAATACTAATAATGATAAAATTAGTAGTAATAATAGTAATGATAATAGTAATGATAATACTAATAATAATTCATTAATGAATGATGAAGTTATTAAAAATAATGTAAATAATGATAAAGAAAAGAGTAAAAATTTAATGAAAGAAAATAATGATAATAAAAATTTTGTGAAGAAGAATAATAAAGTAATTGATTTAACAAAGGTGTTAAATAGTAAAGATAAAGATACTCATAAAGAAACTAAAAGTTCAAGGATATATAGGAAAATTAAGATGCAATCGGGGGGAAGAAGAATATAATATTCTTAAAAATTTAAATTCTGCCCATTGCAATATTACTTTTGGACAGTTATTGGATGCTGCTCCAAAATTAAGATATAAGGTGTTACAGGGTATTAAATTGGATAGGGACCAATCTAATATCTCTGGGGTGTTGGATAATGTGTCAGCTACGACTGTGGTCGTTAATAATATTGACCATACTTATAAAAGTAAATGTAACGAACCATGTGAAGAGGATATTGCCATGGTTGATGTTACAGTTGAAGGTGTTTCGGGGAAGGCTTTAATTGATTCATGTAGTAATTTAAGTATAATTACTCAACAATTTTTAGATAAGCTACCGTCCGAATATGAACCTATTGATATTAGTCGTGGCAGAATTAGGTTGGCGACTCTGATGATTACTCGGAAAGTTATGTCATTCGGATGCCAGTAAAGATCAATAATCTCATGTTAATGGTTAATTGAAGAATAGTAGAAAAGGAGGATCCTTTTTACGATATTCTAATTAACTTAAAAACTCAAATTGATTGTAAATTGTTTACCCACCCCATTATATATAGTTTGTGTCAAATTACTCCTGAGGGAGTAATTGACGTTATCGCACCTATTAATAATAACTATGAAAATGAAGAAAAATTGTTGTATATGAATTATTATAAAAATTTATTATATATAATATAATATAAAAAAAAAATTTACTAAAAAAAAAAAAAAAAATTTACTAAAAAAAAATTATTAAAAATGTAACTAAATTTTGGTGACTTCAAGGGACGAAGTCTAATTTCAGTGGGGGCATCTTGATACGGTACCACCATAAATACCATAATTTAGTGAAAATTAGGTTAGAAATTATTTAGTAAAATCTTATTGGTTAATAATAATTTAGTAATAATATTTATAGTTAGTAAATAATAATAGTTTAAGGAATGGTTCTTTTATTAATATTAATTTAGTTTATTAATAATTTAACATGTTTATTAGTATAGTTTAGTGTAGTTTTATATTTAGTTTACATTAATAACATAAGAGATTTTAGTAATTAATTATATTTTATTGAATGATTTAATTATATTTTAACTAGTTAACAAATATTTATATTGATGATGTATTTTTATTGATGAATGATAATAAATAAATAAAATAAATAAACTAAATATTAAAGTGTGAATATTATTATTGTGTGTATTATTCTATATAATATTAGAATATATTATTTTGTCAATTATTCCCTACTGTTATCGTCCAAATAAAATAAAATAAATATTGATATTGATGTTTAATAAAAATATCGTATCATTGTTGATACGTTACTCACAGAATAATAGAAAATAATTGTAAAAAAAAATAGAAAATAACAATGTTAATATGTGGATTAGTGATAAAGAATATTAATTATTTTAATATAATTAAATAATGATTAACTGCCAATAGGAATTGAGAAAACTTAGTATAAAAAGATCAATTATTAAATAATTAGAAAGGGGAATTCTTAGAGAAAAAAAGAATTACTCAATAGTTAAAATAAGAGATTTATACTTTATAATTAAGATTAGAAAATAGAGAGAGAAATTTTATAATAAATAATAAATATAGAAAATAGATTTTAGAGATAAATATATAAAATTATTAATTTGAAATATAAAAGCAGAGAAAATAATAAAATACTAAAATATTAAATAATATTATTTTCTTTGTATAAATTAATTTTTTAATTGAGTGTTATTTAATTCTTATTATTAGAATATATTATTTTATATTAAGAAAACTTGTTTGTCCCGACCCTAAAGTGACTTTTTTTTATAAGTTGCGTATCATTGTGTGTAAGAAACTATTAAATAAATTATATTTTAAATAGTTTCTTTTATGATATATTGAAATTACAACTGAATTAAATTTCAATTTCAATTAATTTCAATTAAATTATTATTAAATAATTAATAAAAATTTATAATTCATTAATTATTCTTTAAATTTTATTTATTTTATAATATTATAAGTTATTTGATCATCTTAGGACCAGCTTAGGCCTACTGATTCTAATGATATCATATTAAACTTAAATATTATTAATAAATAAAATATTTATCCAACATGATCATTTGGTCATGTCATCCTTGATTCAAAAATTAATGTTTATGTATTAATTTATGTTATATTGATTTAATTAATTATTAATTATTAATTACTATTTTAAATATTTAATTTTGATATTATATTATATATATTAGCTAATATATTAGATTAAAAAATATAATTTATTTATATTAAACATATTCTTATACTAAATATTATTATCAACTTTATATTATTATTATCAATATTCTCAAACTTACAAAGTATAAAAAGAAAATTCAAATTTATCTTTTTGTTCTTTGTAAGGTTATAGTTAACCTATTATAATATAACTATATATTTTTCTTATTAATAAAAATTTTTTATCATATTAAACCAATTATTAGTTTTAATTAAGTGTTAAATTAAACAAATTTAACTTTATAACTCTTTTTAGTAATTTATTTATATCTATATAGTTATATTATATAGATATATCAACCTGATTCCGTCATTAAATTCAATCTGTCTACTTCTTAACATGATTTAAAAATTAAAAGATTAAAAAATATTTTTTAAAAAAAAAAATAATTAAAATAGTTTATTCAAAATATATATTAAAAAAATTAAAAAATTTTTTTTTTTTATTTAAATTGAATTCTTAAATTTCTTTAATTTATTTTTTAAAATAATAACTCTTGATTTCCTAAAAGGAAATCAATCGTTCTTTTATACATTTTGATTTATTTAATAATTTCTTTATTTTAATAATTATTATTTAATTATTTATTAATTTTTATTACTAATACTTTATTATTATTTGTGTGTTTTATTTTTAATATATTTTATTTATTAAAATTTAATCATTTGTTATCTATTTTCATTTATTTTTTATTTAATTATTAATTGAAATTATTTAATTTGTTCATTATTTATTTTGTTTATATTAAATATATATTGTTAATTTATTATTTAATAGACTGTACTAGTCTAATTGGTAATTCATCAGGAAAAGACTAGCAGAAAAACCTGATGAAATGATAATGTGATTTATTAATATTAAATAATAATAAAAAAGCAAATTGTCATAGGAAAAAAAATTATTATTTAATTTTTGATATTAATAGTAAATTAAATTTTTATTATGCTTAATTTTAATTAATATAAATATTTATTTATTTTGGTAAAATTATTTATATTATTGGTTTCTTAAAATGGAAATCTAGAATTTAAATTTATAATAAATAGTAATTTTGGTATATGATATTTAATTAATGTGTATATAAAATTTTATTAGTATTTAACAATTATACTTATCCATAATAATAAATATTAATAATATTAATATTTAACTAAGCCCAAGGTACAAGCACGTACCAAAAATGATAAAGAATGAACAAATAATCTTATTATTTTAGTTAGAATTATATTTTCTTACCTAACCACTCAAATAATTTATTTTATTCTTCAATACTTTGGAACTTTCCTATATTCTATGATTAAATTTTATAATTAATATTTTATTATTAAATTTTATATATTATTAATATCAATTAAAGATGAAAAATTATTATTAATATTCAATTATTTTATTAATGTCAATATATTATCAATATTACTTTATTATTAATATTAATTATATAGTTATATCAATATTATTAATATTTTATATTTTCAAAAATATATTATTTATTATAATTTCTAAAAATCAATTCAATTAATTACTAAATTTTATATTGATAATTTAAACATATTTTTTTGGTAATTTTTAATTACTAAAAACCTACTAAACCACACTTAAAAATTCTGTATAATTTTTATATTTTTCTTTTATATATATTATTAATTTTAAATAATAATAAATATTTTATAATTAAATAATATATAACTATTATTTATTAAAAATAAATAATAATTTTATTAATAATTTAAAATCAATTTAAAACATTATTTTAGTAATTAGTTAGAAATATTTAGAAAATATTTTAGATAGGCTTAACAAATTTTAAATGTAGAAAAAAATATAAATACATGTAATTTTAAAATAACTTTTTAAAAAATAGGAATTAATAAAACATTTTTAATTATTTTTTTTATGGAAATAAATTTAATAAAAATTATATAAAACCAATATTTATTTATTGATTTAATTCATAAAAGTGTTCAAAATATTATAATCCAAAAATTGTTACGAATCGTAACATTTGTGTTACGGTACGATTAAATAAAGAAAAATTAAACTATTTAAAGAAAATATTAAAGTAAAAAATATTATTAACAATTATAAATAAATATTAAAAAAGTTGAATATTAAAATATTAGTTATAGAATATTATTAAATTAAATAAAATATAAATAAATGTATTAAAAAAGTCATATTAATTATATTATTTATTTAATATTGTAAAACTTTTATATAATATTTTAATAATTTAGAAAATAAGTTTATTATATTTTATTATTATATTTGTTATATTTTATTATTATATTATTATATTTTTATTATTATATTATATTTTATTATAATATTTTTATATTTTTATTATTAAATTTTTATTATTAAATAATTTTTTTATTTTTATTTTTAATCCAATCAAACAAATATTTTATTAGTATAAAAAAGAACAAAATAACACAGTACTTTAGTTCTCTCTCTTTTTCTTACGATTTTATTATTATATTATTTTTTTAATATTTTCTAAAAGATAAAATAATAAATTAAATAGTTTAAAATAAATAAATATTTATTAAATAGTTTTTCTAAATTCAGTGTTCTTAAAGTGTTTAGTTAATAGTTTTTGAGTTTAGTGTATAGTAGTAAGGTAGTATAATATAAAATTAGCTTAGTAATAGATTACTTAGATTAAACATTTTATAGAAATAGCAATAGGTTTAGTGAAATTATTTAGTTTAGATTAGGATATTAGTGTAAGTAATTTTAATTTAGTTTAGATTATTTTAGATTAGGATAGTTTAGACTAAGATTAGAATAGTTTATTATTTAATTTTAGATTTAGATTTAGAGAATATTATTAAAAATTTTTCTTATTATTAGAATATATTATTTTATTAATAAAATCTTCAGATCTTGTACCATTTGTGAGCCCATTACATTCAGAAAAATACTAAATTATTAATAAATTACTTAAAAATTTAATAAATGTAAATAAATTTTAATTAATTAAATAATGTAAATAATTTTAGTTTTATATAAAATATAATTAAACTTTATTTTAATTATAAATAGTAAATATTATGTTATAGTTTATACTTTATTTATAAATAACAAAATAAAAATATTATTGTTTATATTTAGTTATAAATAATTTAGAAATTACGGAAGGGGATAAATGGAGTATATTAAGAAATATGAGCATTGCAGAGGAAGAAACAATAAAAAAATTTAATTATAGATATAGAAGATCTTATCATAACCTTAGCAAGGAATATCAAAAATTGATTACTGTTAAGGAATATCAAGAAGCTATTTGTTCTAGGGTCTTTCCATGCTCTCAAGTTGCTTTGGCAAGAGTTACTGATCTACCGGAAGCATACAGAATTGCCTAATTAGTTGAAAAGACAGAAAAGGATATAAAAGAGAAAAATGAAAATATAATACCAAGAGGTAGAAAAGGTCCCAAAAATATTTCAATAATTACACATGCCAGTAATTTTTTGGTACAACATCCATTCTACCGTGGGTTTGTCAAGGAAGAGAGTGACCATTATAATTATCCTATATACAATGGATATAATAGAGGAGAAATTTTCTACGATAGAAGAATTTATAATAAGAGTCCTAATAGATATAATAATAGAAGTTATTATAATAAATATTATGAAGGTAAAGGGATGCGAAATGACTACCAAAACCATAATAATAATACTAATAATAATAATAATAATAATAATAATATTAATAATAATAATAATAATAATAATAATAATAATAATAATAATAATAATAATAATAATCGTATTAACTATCATGGATCGCTCATTAATGATTTAAAATCGGAGGAACAACGAAATAACAATTTTGAAAGGAAGGTAACTTGGGGATCAAATAAAAATGGAATTGATACAAGAATTAGAAGATCCTACCCTCCAAATTGCTGTCATCGATGTGGAAAAGAAGGTCATAAAGCTCAGGATTGTCCATATACCTTCAAACAGTTAGCCGAAATGGAA
Organism: Neocallimastix lanati (nom. inval.); assembly: GCA_016946835.1. NCBI lineage: Eukaryota > Fungi > Neocallimastigomycota > Neocallimastigomycetes > Neocallimastigales > Neocallimastigaceae > Neocallimastix > Neocallimastix lanati (nom. inval.). The sequence continues at coordinate 110,240 of JACVTC010000094.1, read as the reverse complement.
GAAAAAGGCCTTTTAAATTGGTAAATGGAAGAAGGAAAACTTCCAGTAACCAAACCAGTTTGGTAGTGATTCCATCAGGAATGGAAAGAAAATGCCTAAGTACAGAATATGCTAATTTTAATCAAAATAAAGTTCCAAAATCCTTTGAAGTTGCCATTTCAGCTATCAAAAGAAGTTCCTTAAATAAGAAAAACCATTCCCCATATGATAAACAAGAATACAAGGAGCATAAGCAACAGAAAACACTGACCAATAAACCTGTACCATTTACTACCGAAGCAATGAAGCAAAACCAACAAACTCAAAATCTTGTAGAGGAAACTATAAATGAGGATTCCCCAACGAATTCAAATTTATTAAATAACAAAATAGGAGATAACTTTGATAGAATTAATAAAGAAATAGATGAAATAAATAAAGAGATAAATAGTACTGATAGTAAAGAGGATACTAGGATGGAAGGAAATACACAAGCAAGGGAAATAAACAAACAAAATAAAACTGAACTTCTAAAACAGTTGGATCTATCTCACATAACGGAAAAGAAAATAAATAAGGTTATAAGAGATAATAGAGAAGATAGAATTAAAGAAATAAAGAAAATCAATCCGAAATAGGAAGTTGTCAAGAAAATGAGGATGAAAAGATAAAGACCTTAGAAAGACATATTAAACTGATGAAGGAGTTTGAAGAATTCTACAATTATAATTTAGATAATTTAATCAAAGAAGTAGCCAACTGAAATTGCTACAAAGCTAGCATATCTATTAGATCTATTTCCAAAATTTAGATCTGCTTTTCTACAAAAGCTAAAATTAACCCAAAAGCATGAAAGTGTAGTCACTAATGCAATTAATGCAATTGGTAATCGTAAAATCTCTAAAGTTTATGGTAAAGTAGAAGGTCACGAGGCTGAAATTTTTCTTGATTCTTGTGCCAGTTTTAATATGATTACTCGTGCAGCTTTAGATAAGTTTAATATAAGTAAGCAACCAATAGGAAAAATCACAGAAAGAATTTTTCAAGCTTATTCTAATACTACTAGTACTGCTGAGATATACGAATTGGAAATAAATATTGGTAAAATAATATTCAAAGATTTGTTCAGGAGAGTAGAAAAAAATGACATTTTTGATATACTTATAGGAGTAGACTCCTTGAAGAAACATAAATTGAATTTAAACTTTATTGATGATACATTATATATGGTTGATCAAAATAATAATCCTATAAAGCTTACAAAAATTCACTACAACGTTTGTCTTAATAGCTATGAAGATGGAGAATCCAAAGAATATGATGATGAAAATCTTGGTGAACCTGTCATTGTAACGGTATTTTTAATGACTGCTAACCAAGAAACAAATACTAAGAAGGCACGTGTTGATAAAATAATAAGAGTTAGTACCAGAACTTGTTAAGAATACAGTACTTAAACTATTTGAACAATTTGAGTCAATTATTGCGGATAAAACGGATGATTTAAAAGAAACTAAACTTTATCCTCATAGAATAGAGTTAAAGATCAGAACAACACCTATTAAACAGAAAGCATATAGGTTATCTAAAGTACAAGCGGACGCTTTAAAAGTAGAATTAACCAAGCTGATTAATAATAAATTAATTGAACCATCTCACTCTCCTTGGTCTTCTCCTGTAATGTTAGTCATGAAGAAAAATGGTCAATATCGAATGTGCGTGGACTATTGGAAGCTCAACAATTTAACCATAAAAGACTCTTACGCTTTGCCGCTAATTGATTATATATTATGTTATGTTTGAAATAATTCAGTGTTATCTACTATTGATTTATTTTCTGGGTACCACCAAGTACCTATGTATCCAGAACATCAAGATTTAACTTGTTTTACAACATTATATGGAAATTATAACTTTTAGGTTATGCCGTTTGGTCTTTATAATGCTCCCGCAACATTTCAGATTGAGATGAACAGGATATTCTTTAATCTGATAGGAAAATGTGTTTTTATTTATATTGATGACTTAGTAGTATTTTCTAATTCATGGGAACAACATGTAATTGATTTAGAAGAAGTTTTTACAATATTAAAAGATAATGGATTAAAGTTAAATATTGAAAAATGTCACTTCTTTCAAGAAGTTCATCAAAAATTTGCTTTAATTGCCAAACCATTATTCAAATTATTAAAGAAAAATGCCGAATTCGAATGGAATAATGAAGCAGACGTAGCCTTTAAAGTGTTGAAGGAAAAATTGATTAAAGCACCTATTTTGACTCTACCAAACTTTGAAAAACCATTCATTATTTGTACAGATGCTTCTCGAAGTGGAATTGGAGGAGTATTGATGCAAAAAGACGAAGATGGGATAGAGAAGCCAATACATTTTGTAAGTAGAGCTTTAAAAAAGGCTGAAGAAAACTACAGTGTCACGGATCTAGAAGGGACTGTTGCGGTATACTGTGTTAAGAAATTCAAACATTATATTTTAAGGAATAAATTGAAAACATCGTTAATAACGGATCATAAGCCTTTAGTTGGAATTTGTAATAAAACCGAACCTACTAATAATCGACATCTAAAATGGGTAACCACCTTAAGCGTTCTACAAGTTAAAGTACAATATGAAGAAGGAAGAAAGAATGTTATCGCAGACGTATTATCTAGGATGGAAAGTAAAAATGAAGAAGCTGATGGTGTAATATTATTATCACAAACTATAGAAAGTTTTCTGAAAGATAAAATTTTAACGATCGATGGAATAGAGTATTATAAACAGAATGGAAGACTTAGAAAAATAATTCATCAAAATGAAACAAAATTTAAATTAATAGAATCAGCTCATGCTGTAGGCCATGAAGGTGCCTACAAGACATATCATTGGCTAAAACCAAGTTATTATTGGAAATGTATGAATAAGGATATTCATCTATTTATTAAGTGCTGTCCCAAGTGTCAAATGTATAAGCCTCAAAAACAAAACAATAATGCGGAAAACATACCCATAAAACCAGGTTTACCGTTCACGAGAGTTGGATTGGATTTAATTGGACCGTTACCGAAAACTCGAAGAGGTAATAGATATATCATAGTGTTAGTAGTCTATTTCACCAAGTGGGTGGAAGCAAAACCTCTGAAACAAACCAGTTCTGATGAGGTGATAAGATTTTTAAAAATGTATTTGCAAGACATGGTGTACCTGAACTACTAATAACGGATTACGGACCACAGTTTTATTCAGATAAAACCAAGGCATTTCTGGATTTACATGATGTATACGTTCACTATACTGCAATTTATCATCCAGCGTCAAATGGTGAAGTAGAAAATCGGAATAAAGAAATTGTTAAATATCTTAAACTTTTAGGTAATAAAGAAGAAGATTGGGATGAGGTCCTGCAAAGCGCATTGTGAGCATTGAGAACTTGTAAGCACGAAAGAACCAAATTTAGTAGTTTTGAACTGCTGTATGGGAGACAAGACTTACAACCACTAGAGTTGTCACTTAATAAAGAAGGAAGGAATCGATATGGAAATGACGAAGAGTATTTGATACAAAAATTCATTCAACATCAAAAATGGATATAAGAGGCAATAGAAAATATCGAAATTGCTAATAAACTCTGGAGCGATAGAAGGAAACAAATTAGAAGAATGAGAGCCGAATATAAGCCAGGAAACCTAATACTAGTTAGAGTTTTTAATAGAAGAAAATTAGATCCGTATTACATAGGACCTTTGAAAATTGTGAAAAGGGAACTTAATACTGTAACAGTTTGTGACCCTATATCAAGAGAAATTGTTGATAGGAATATTCATTTAAAGAATGTTATTCCTTACTTTCATTTTACTGAATAGTAAGTAAATTCTAATGGCTTCAAGGGACAAAGCGTTATTTTAAGGGGGGACGTCTTGAGCCATTACATTCAGAAAAATACTAAATTATTAATAAATTACTTAAAAATTTAATAAATGTAAATAAATTTTAATTAAATATTGTAAATAATTTTAGTTTTATATAAAATATAATTAAACTTTATTTTAATTATAAATAGTAAATATTATGTTATAGTTTATACTTTATTTATAAATAACAAAATAAAAATATTATTGTTTATATTTATTTATAAATAGTTAAATTTGTAAAAATTAAAAAAATTAATAATAATTAAAAATTATTGTTTAAATATTATAAACAAAAATAATAATTTTCGGAGTATTAAAGAAACATTTCATAAAATTATTATAAATATTAAAAATATATAAAAACGTTAGAAAATTATTATAAAAAAAATAGGAGAAGGGAGTAACTAATACAACATGTAACAAAAAAAACAATAAATAATAAATAATAAATAAATAATAAATAATAAATAAATAATAAATAATAAATAATAAATAATTAATAAAAAATAATATATAATAAATAATATATAATAAATAATAAATAAAAGAAAAAGGATAGAAATAATTGTGGTAAGAAAATAAGAGAAATATTATTATTAAAAGTAATAATTATTTAATTTAGAATATAAAATTTTCTATAAAAAATATATATAGAAAGAAATAGACTGTCCCATTTGTGATACTGGGTGTCACTAAATACCTTGTATTTCCTATTAAATACTCTTAATAATAATAAAATAAAAACTATTATTAAATTTTATTATTAAATATTCTTATATTAATATCAAATATAATAAAAATTATTATTAAATATTCTTTTATTAATTTCCAATATAATAAAAATTATTATTAAATATTCTTTTATTAATATCCAATATAATAAAAATTATTATTAAATATTCTTTTATTAATATCCAATATAATAAAAATTATTATTAAATATTCTTTTATTGATATCAAATATAATAAAAATTATTATTAAATATTCTTTTATTAATATCAAATATAATAAAAATTATTATTAAATATTCTTTTATTAATATCAAATATAATAAAAATTATTATTAAATATTATAATAAAAATCTTTTATTAATATTAAATATAATAAAATTTATTATTAAATATTCTTATTAAAATCTTTTATTAATATCAAATATAATAAAAATTATTACTAAATATTCTTATTAAAAATTATATATAATTTAAATCATTACTTATTCTTATTTTTATATTAAGTATAATAAAAACCTATTTCAATAAATATTTGATATAAAATACAGAATTATAAGTTTCTGTATAATATTTTCTAAAACCTTTGAAATAAACTAAAAATAAAGCAAAAATCAAAAATAAATTAAATTTTTATTAAAATAAAAATGAACTAAAATACAGAAGAATTTCAATAATAAAAATGATCTAAAATACAGAAAATATCAATTCTGTATAATTCTCTCTCTGAAAACAATATCAAGAAGAAGCTACCGCCCTGAATGCCCTTCGTGATACAATCTCTAAATTAATTTTTATATTTTAATTTAATAAATATTATTTTTTATTAAAATAATTTAAAATAATAGTTAAAAATTAAAATAAAATAATAGTTTTTTTATAAAGAATATATTAATGAATAATAAAATGTATTAAAATAAAAGTATAAAAAAAAGAATAAATTTCTTTCTTTTTAATACTTGGAACAAATGATTTTAATTTTAAGTTTAAATAAAAGAATATTTTAAAAATTAATTTTTTTTTTTTGTTTCCAAATTCATTTTTGTGTATTAATATTTATTTTTTTGTTTTGAATATCTTAGTGTTTCAACCCAGCCCGTATCAATTTGTTGTAAGAATCTATAATTATTTGCTAACAAATAATTATATTTTCCTAGTTAATGTCACGAACACTAGTGAATTTGTGGTTAAAATTCATTATTAGATCAATTGAAATTTAATTTAGTTATTGACAAAAATTATTTTAATTCGATTTTAATTATAAAAATAAATATTAGAAACATTAAATAAGAAACCAAAGGGTTTGGACTTATTTATTAAAGATAATTTAATTTATTTTAACCCTTAAGAATTTGATAAAAATTCATTCAGTACCTACCATCAGGGAGAGCGGCTGTTAGATGAAAAACTATATAGCTAAAGGCTCATCAATTGGGATAGGTGAATTAATTCCGAATTATTAAATAAAAAAATTATTAATTATTTCTAAAATCAGCATTGTTTTCCGGGAATATACAATATATGGTAATTTATTAGTGGCTTGATTAAATTCAGGTATAATAAATTATTAAAATAACTTTTTATTAGAGAGTAGATAAGAGCGTTTACTTGTATAAGCGGGGGAGTAGAGCGCTATTTAATAAGGTTTCAATATAAGACCTTTAATTGAAAAATCCATAAAGCCCTTGTTTCAATAGGCAGGAACTGTTAAAAGTTATTTGGAACTGACGGTTAAATAGTGGAGGTCGAAAGACGCAGAGTAAATGCTTGCTGGAATCGAAAATAAAAATAAAGTTATAACATATATTTGATTGTCCCTTATTAAAATATATATAGAAAAAAATACTAATTTATATAATAATAATTCTACTAACAAGCCTTTTCTATCGCTTAAAACTATTCTTCATTTTGGAATTTATTCAAAAAAAAAAAAAAATATTTGTTCATATATAATAATTATGAATATATTTTTATTTTTAATTATTCAAATTATTCAAATATAAAATTCAATTATAATATTTTTTTTATAATATATATTTTATTTAATTTATTTACTTATTTTTTAAGTAGTAGTATGATTTTTTTATTAATAATGCTAAGATTCAACTATTTTAAAATAGGGCTGACTTCTCAGCTTTTTAATTATACCGCTGACCATATTCAGCTTGGTATTCTATTATTTTTTTATTATAATTTATCTTATAATTATTATCTTTATGAAACTCGAGTCTTATACTATATATTTTAAATATTTTCATTTTATAATATTTTATCTTTTTTTTTTTTTTTATTTTTTATCGTTAATATAAATATAAATATGTACAGATAATAATGATATAATTTATTCTTATTCTTATATTTTTATTTTTTAATATTTTATTTTTTATTATTTTATTTTTTATTATTTTTATTCCCAATATTTAATGGATTCATTAAATAATATATAATAATTGATACTTATTTTCAAAAAATAATTAAAATTTGTATATATCATAAATATTTTAAATTTATGTTTTATAAATAAATTTATATTACGGAATTGTTGATTTTGTACATGTTAAGTTTTATATATTTTTAATTAATGGAATTGATTTATTTTACAATAAGAATTTAAAATATTAATTAATAACTTTAATTCACAATAATTGTTAAATTTATTTATATAATTTTCTAATACTTAACTTAATATTCACTCAATCTGGTGAGATTGAGACTCTTAATCTGTTAAAAAGTAAAAGGTTCGTTTATTTATATTTTTAAAAAATGAAAATCTAATTTCGCCTATTTATTAAAAGGAGTTGTTGTTGAAGAGATTTATATTATAAAATATTTATAGTTATTTTATTAAGGTTACACAAATATATTATTGGTCTTATACTTGAAAATATATATATTAAAATATATCACAAAACTCCTTAATATTATATATGTACAAAACTTCAATATTTATATTTTAACAGTAAATATTAAAATTATATACTTTTAAGATACTATAAATTATTAAAATTATTAATTAACTATTATTATAAAATTTATTATAAACTATTAATATTATAAAATTATTAAAATTATTTATTATTATAAAAATTTATTTATTATTGAATTATTAATTAAATATTATTACAAAAATTTTTATTTATTACAATTATTAAATATTATTATAAAATTATTAAAATTATTAATTAAATTTATTATTAAAAATTATTATTAAAAATTATTAATTATTATAAAAATTTATTAATTAAATATTATTAAATTTACTATTAAAATTATTAATTAAATTTTATAAAAATTTTATTTTATTTTTGAAAATAATTACAGGTATTATTTAAAATAATTAAAGATTATTAAATTTATTATATTAATCTTTAAAAACATTTTATTTAACTTAAAAATATCAAAGAAAATAGTAAAAACTATTTTCTATATATTTATTTTATAATTATTTCTAATTAAATTATATTTAAATATTGTTATTATATTTATAAAAATTAAAACAAAAATGAATTATTGATATAAAATTAATTCAATATTTCTATAAAATTATTTAAATTATAAACAAATAATTATAGTTTAATTTACAAAAAAAAAATATAAATATCACAAAGAATTTTCAAAATAAAAATATGTAACTTGAAGAAAATATTAAATATTAATAAATAATAAATATTTTTATTAAAAAAGAAATTTTATTAAATTTATTAAATTAAAGCAGGGTAATTCCCATCCCCCCTGCTTGATTTAATTAAGTCTAACCCGAGTCTACCATATGTAATACAGAAAGAACAAATAATAATAATTATGCTATAATAATATAAATTATTCTAACCTTATAGATTATTCTATTCTATATAATTGGAACTTTCCAATATTTTTTCAATCTTATTAACTAGAAATCTTAAGTTTTAGATAAGTATTTTCTTTTATTTTCTTTTATTTCTCGATTAATATTTATTATTAGTATTAATTGTATAAAAGAATTAAATGTAATTAAGTTTAAATTTAGTTCTTTACTGTGTTAAAGAAGAAGCAAATATTGTTAATTTGGTCTTAAATTTAACAAATAACTTAACCACAAATTAAACTATTTGCCTTCCTTAAATATGCTTAAATATGGAACTTTCCTATATTCTATTATAAATTAAAATCAAATTATTTCTTAGTAAATAATATATTACTTAAATAAAATAAATTCTAATTAATATATTTCTTATTTAAAATTATTATTGTTAAGGTTCACACTTATTTTAAGTACATTATGACAATACATAAAGTATACATACTTATAATTATATAAAAGAAATAATGTAATTTTATATTTGAAAACGAGTTTTTTTATTTTAATAAAATATAATATAAAATAATAGTTAAATGACTAATATTATTATATATTTATCATTAAGTGTGCTCTAATTTCTTAACAGATTAAGAGTCTCATTGAATTGAGACTAGCATAATAACGTTTATAATCTTACAAATATTTTAAATTTTACAAATATTTTAATTATACATTTATCATTAAAATAAATTTCCGTTATTTTAGATTTTATAAATAAATTATTAAAATGACATTAAAGAAGAAACAAAAACCTTCTGTTAGAGTACTAAATAAAGTTTAATATTTTTATATTAATTATTATAATTTTATATTATTAAATATTTTATTTTTATTATGATTAGTGTATTTATAAAATGATGTAATATGAATTATAAGTGGCTTATTTATATATAATACTTGTAATACGAATCATATATGAGCACTTGTACTACATAAAATTCTTATATAAACATACGAAAATCATCAATAAAATTTAATAAAATAAGTTCTTTTTAAATAAAAATATTAAAAGATTAAGAGTCTCAGGACTCACCTTAATAAAAACCGTATACTGATATAAATCTATTGATAACATTAATATATTTCATATTGATGAAATATAAATTTGAAGAAAATACTGATTCTGAAGAAGAAAAAGAAAAGGTAATTAAAACGTTTCAAAATAAGGAGAATAAAGAAAAGAACGCAGAAACAAGGGCCACTTCAGCTAGAGAAATGCTAAAGAAGAATACTATACCTATCAGGGATAGGAGAGCAAGTAGATTTAACAACGCTATGGAAACAAGCATCAAACTAACAGGGAAAGAAAACTACAAGATCTGGGCCCCAGAGGTGATAAACATCCTCTCTATGCACCACTTAGATAACTACTTATTTGAAGAATACTTAAAGAAAATAAGAATATCGGAAATATCAAAAGAAGACATTGGAAATTACACGAGGATTCCTGGTGACAAAAGAAGAATATATGATATTTCTGTAACGGAAGACATGATTGACGATGATAAACACGCAAAGTTTATCATCGATAGAAGTGTCTCCAAATCAGTCAAAAGAAAAATAAACTTTGGAAAGTCCACCTCTTTTGAATTATGGAAAATATTAAAGAACTCCTATAGCGAATCAAAAGGAGAAAGAAGAAGAAAACTTATGGGAAATTTGGCTACTATGCGATATGACAGGAATGAAGATTTTGTCATATTTATAACAAATTTAAATGAAATTTTTGATGAACTAGAAGAATAAGGAGAAAGTTTCAACGACCAAGAAAAATTTAATTACTTATATAAAATGCTACCTCAATCAATTAGTGTAGCATCAAAATGATAATCTACAGAAGAAATTTTGATGAATGCGTAAATTATTTATCTGAAGTCGTTCCCACAATCAAGCAATTACAATTTGAAATAACTATGAATAAAGGAAGAGGAACTGGTAACATAAATATGTCTGTAGAATCTAATAAAAGAAGACCTAAGAAAAATAGTAAAATCGAGTATACAAATAAGAAAGAGAAAAGTAAGATCAAATGCTTCAATTGTGGGGGAATAGGGCATTTAGCATGAGAATGTCCTAGTGAAAATAGACATAACAACAAATCCAGAAATTCAAGAATAAGAAAATTTGGAGAAGCTAGTTATGCTCAAGCTAACATAGACCGAGAAGAAAGTAAAAAACTTAATGAGGTTTTCGAAAAGAATGTTTTAATAGATCGTAACGAAGAGATCTATGAATCCAATAGTGCTATGACAAATCTCAAAAGGCAAACTCCGAGGCATTAAAGCCAAAAATAGAAAAAGAAAAATGAAAAATATGAACAATCCAATTCAAAGTCTAGACTATTACACAGCCGATAACATTGAGTCAGAAGTAGCTATTAAAAATACAGGCTTAATCAATTGGACACTTGATTCTGGATCCTCCTATTACATGACAAATGAATTACAAAGCTTAAAAAATGTTGTAAGTCATAAGGAAGCCATATCTTTTGCGGATGGAGGAAAGGTGATAGCTACTCATAAAGGTGACTACTTTGGGTATATAAATGACAATAAAATAACGTTACATGATGTATTATATGTGCCCTCTTTTAAAAGAAGCCTTATATCAATCGATTGTTTATCGGATAAGCATTATACAACAATGTTCTACAAAGACAAGAACAAAAACTGCGTATCCATATATAAGAATAAAAACAAAATATGCACAGTTACTTCAAACCACAACAAAGTATACAAATTATGGACTTCGAAGAAGAAATTCACTTTTGAAAACAATGACACCTTTTGTGATTCTCTATCCAAAGTAAATGACGATATGGACTTATGGCACAAAAGACTAGGTCATTGTAACATCGATAAAATAAAAGGTAAATTAAATAAGCTCAGTGTTGATTACAAATGTAAAGTTTGTGCTTGATCAAAAATGAAAAACATCCCGTATAAACCTTCTCCAAGTAGAGCAAAAAAGCCGTTCGACTTAATTCATATGGATACAGTAAGCTCCCCAGACAGCTCTCTATATGGAAATAAGTATTTCCTTACTATTCTCGATGATCATACAAGGTTATAGTTGGGTACATTTCTTAAAGTCTAAAGATCAAGTATATAATACTTTTCTAAAATGGTATAAAAGGATCCACAATATTTTTAATTCCACCATTAAATTCATTAGAACAGATAATGGAACGGAATTTGTTAATAGGTATTTCAATAACTTTTGCACAGAAAATGGTATTATTCACCAATTTACAGTTCCCCATAACGAAACACTTATACTGCAGCGTCATTATTGACGGAATCTAAGTTAAACAGGAAGTTCTGGGAAGACCCCATCCATACAGCCAACTATATACACAACAGACTTCCTCATAAAGGTATAAACAATCAAGTGCCTTTTGAAATTTTATTCAACGAAAAAGTTAACTATAACCATTTCAAAGTGTTTGGATGTCAAGTTTTCTTTTATGTTTCCAAACACTTTAGAAAGAAATTCACTGACTCGACACTTTCTGGAATTTTCTTAGGGTACGATGATATAAATCACACGGCTTATCGTATTTTTGACATTTCTAATAATAAAGTCGTACTTTCTAGAGCTGTCTCTTTCTTCGAAGATGTTCCCGGTAATTCCCCTGCACCATTTTCTATTCCTGAATTTCTCAATATTCTAAATATTAATAAATAGGGGGAAATGATAGTAATTATATAATAGATAATAATCAAGATTCACTTGGAGAAGAAGTACTATTTGAAAACATTATAAACAACCTCATCAATCAAAATTTACTCAATTAAAATTCACAAAATCAAAACAACTTAAACTTTTATAATGAAAATTCAATCATTAATCCAAATACATCAAATCAACCACTTCAGCCATATCCACAATCAACAAATTTCAATAACTTCAACAGTGAACGGTCTTATTCTGAAAATAAGAATAATAATCACTTAAATAATACGATAAATTTAAATAATAACTCTAGCAATAATTCAAATAACTTAATAGGCCAACAAATAGAATTAAATGAAAATAATCCAATACTTTAAACCAAAATAATCAAGGATTTAATTCTAAAAATCAAAATTTCATTTATAATACAAACAAAGACCTTAGTCATGACAAATTTGAAAATAAACAACATAGTGTCAATGATGAGGATAAAGAGAAAAACAATAATAACCCAATTGATACGGATTCCTCAAATAATGATATAAAATTAAACAATCTGAAGCAAAATTTAGAACAAAACGAAAACAAAAACATAAATATTTTGGAAAAAAGTAACACAAATATAGATAACAAGAAAAATAATGTAATTGAAGTAAATAACAAAAATAATGAGAATAATAATAAATTAGAAATAATTGGAGTTGATAGAAGAAAAGCAACAAATAGCAATAGAAAGAAAAACGCTGAAAATAGTGATAAACAGCAAACACGAATCAATAACAAAAAGACAAATAAAAGAAAATGTAATGACAAAGAAATTATTGAAGAGCGTAATAGTATAACAAAGAGAATTAAATCGTTCAATATAGAAGACATTATCGACACAGTATCAAATCTAACAGTTAGTATTCCAACTGAACCAATTAACTACAATGATATTTTAAACAAATATGATAAAAATGAATGGTTTAAGGCCGTACAAAAAGAATTAAACAATATGAAAGAACTGAACATTTATAGTATAGTTTGTACCAAAGAATGCAAACATAATAACACCCAAATGGGTATTTAAATATAAGTAAGATGCAAATGGCAATAATGTAAAACGAAAAGCAAGGCTAGTTGCCCGTGGATTTACACAAATCTACGGAATAGACTTTACAGCAACATTCTCACCAACACTCAGACAAGACTCACTAAGAATTGTTACAGCAATAGCTGCCCAAATAAATACAATATTTATCAGATCGTTGTAAAAGCGGCTTATTTTAACGCTAATCTCGAGGAAAACATTTATATCAAGGCTCCACAAGGCGATGCTAATTTCGGAAAAAGCTATTGGAAACTTAACAAAGCATTATACGCCTTAAAGCAAGCCGGAAGAATATGGAGCAACACCTTGAACAAAGTATTAACTAAAATGGGTCTAATTAGATGCAAAAGTGAACCTTGTTTATGCATGAAAAGAGATAAAAATGAAAGATAACTAGTCTATTAGCCGTATACGTCGACGATTTCATAATCACTGATGTTGAAAATGAAATAATGAAAATTAAAAACGAATTAAAAAATAAATTCAAAATAACGGATGTAGGAAACGTAGATTTCATCATTGGTATAAAATTTGAAAAATCAAAAGACTGATATCTATTACACCAAAAAGGATATTTAGATAAAATCTTAAGTAAGTTTAACATTGATAAGTATAAACCAACGTCGAATATGTTACCAATTATTAATGAAGATTTAAGAAAGAGATTTGACCAAACAAAATACAAGAAGGCAATAGGAAACTTACTTTACCTAGCCATAAGTACAAGACCAGATATTCTATTTGCGGTCAACAAAGCTTCAAGAAGATCAAGAAATCCTAATACGAAGATTGGCTAAATGTTATTAAAATCTTTAGGTATCTAAAAGGAAACTCAAATTATGGAATCAAGTTTACAAATGAAGATAACTTTAAAGTATATGTAGACGCCGACTTTGGAGGAGATGCAGAGACTAGAAAATCTATAACGGGATTCGTCGTAACTATGGGAAATGGACCAACAAGTTGGTACTCCAAATTACAGCAATGTGTGGCAGTTTCAACCGCTGAAAGTGAGTATTATGCTTTAAACGAATGCGCAAGACAATGTATGTGATACAAAAACTTATTTGATGAATTATCAAAAGAGAAAAGATGTATAAGTATAAATACGGATAACAAAGCTGCCATCTATAATTGTGAAAATGAAACCATAAACCCAAAGTCTAAGCACATTGATATAAAGTATCACCAAATTAGGGATTGGATCAAAGAGAAGAAAATAAAGGTAAATTATTAAATCTGAATTCAATCTTGCTGATGATTTTACAAAATACTTAAGTGGACCATCAGAGTAAATTACGAAGGAATCTACTAACGCAATTCTAAACTTGATATTAAACTTTAGGGAGAATGTTAAAGTACTAAATAAAGTTTAATATTTTTATATTAATTATTATAATTTTATATTATTAAATATTTTGTTTTTATTATGATTAGTGTATTTATAAAATGATGTAATATGAATTATAAGTGGCTTATTTATATATAATACATGTAATACGAATCATATATGAGCACTTGTACTACATAAAATTCTTATATAAACATACGAAAATCATCAATAAAATTTAATAAAATAAGTTCTTTTTAAATAAAAATATTAAAACCTTCTTTAGAAGATAGCTCAGCTTCTTCTACACACACAGAAACAAGAGATGTTGAAGATGAACAATCTGATAATGAAATTAAATCAGACAAAATCATCATTCAACAAGTAAAATATATAGAAACCTCAACCAAATCCGTTTTCAATTATAAGGATTTTAAAATAGATGAAAACAATTTTGAAAGATGGTATAATGAATTAAGGCGTCATCTTATAGCACAGGATTATGAAGATTATATTGATAAGAAAATAAATTTAAAGGACATGAACAGAAATCAAATTAAATCTGATAATGCTGTCCAATCTATTATTATTAATAGTCTTGATGAATCCTCCCAAAATTATTTAAAAGGATACAAAACTGCTTTCCAAATGATTGATAGACTGAAAAGTCGCTTTTATCAATCTGGACAAGCTTTGTTAAATATTTTAGAGAACAAAATTAATAATTTAGAAATAATTAATGATTACATTTTATATTTAAATGAATTAAATAATCTCTTCGAACAACATCAAAGTGAAAGTGAAAAAATTAATAAAAATCCACTAGACGAAGAGACCAAAATTTTATATTCAGCAACAGAATTAAAAAAGGTTGGAATTACAACTTCAATTACATTCTTGTTAATTATATCGCGAAGGACAGTATTAATAAATCCTTAGAAAACAGCAGATGCGTTGGTAAGCCCAAAAGGCATAACCGTGTACTCAAAATGTCTGTATTTCGTGCGGAAGGCGGTTTTAAATTCGTCACCTTCACGAATCCTAATAAGTTTATAAGTACTCTTTAAATCGAGCTTGCTAAAAATTTTCGAGCCTTTCATAGCCTCGATTTTTTTTTTTTGTTTTTATTTTCGATGTGTACCGCCCTATGCCCCCCTCAAGACATGAGAATAAGGTAGTCACAACACATTGCACAGGTGGATATAGTCTCTATTGGACAGCCTTATTGTTTATTCAGCATTGGGGCTCTAACCATACATATATTGCTGAGATTTTCTAGTTCGATTTTTCTTGGAATGCTTTTTCGGTGCCTAACTCCCTAGAAGCGAGGCTAGAGTAACCAAACCCAAATAAATCACGTGCTAGCCCACTTGATAATAATATTTAGTTAACAGATTGATTATGCGTAGTTTAGCTACGCGCATATGAACCCATATGCTAGGAATTCCCTCATAAGTATATTAATGACAGTTACTAGCGCAACCCTCTCAGGCCCACTGTTAGGACAGTATCTAGTCTATATTACTCTGGAATTTAAGAATATTATATATAAGGGGAGGAGGAAACCCTAACCACCATCTACCGCAAAACCTTTTGTTCAGAAAAAACCGGAAATGGTCAAAGGGCGGGATCGAACCAGGAGCCTTATGTATGATAATCCACGGAATAATAGCCAGGATAAAACCTGGTTCAACATAGCCTCTAAAACAACAGTGATTAAGGAGAGCGGGATTGAGTTCCATAGAATTTGCTGGTTCAACTACCTATAGTCGATATATAGGCGGAGCTCCCTATTCTTCTTTCTTTGGAATAGCACTGGATGTGCAACAGGAGAGATGGATCTTCTGATAAATCCATTAGCCAAGTTATCCTTAAGGTATTACCGAATCTCTTCGTCTTCTTCCTTGGACGTAGGATATATAGGAACATTAAAGAAAGTGACATCTTCCTTTAATTCTATAGCACAATCATATGGCCTATACTTAGGCAAGTTATTGGCCAATTTTTCGTTAAATCCTTCAATCCAAGCAGAGTAATGTTTCTTCTCTAATTCTTCAGTAGTTCTAAATTTTCTTGAGATATTGGCCCTTTAGTACTAACAGTAATACTCAGAACGCAGCGATAACTCGAACTTCTCCTGTAAGGTTGTCTTACTCGTTGTGGCCTAGGAAAGTTATCTATGGCTGAAGTTGTGCCTAGGATTTTTCAGTAGAGCGTCGTTCAACTTCTTGTTATCCATTCACTTGATTACAGAAGTTTCTTTTTAAGAATAGAGACACATGAATAAAATTTTCAATGTTCCATAGTTTTAGGATTTTCTAATTTTCTTCTGTGAAAGATATTGTATTTGATAGAATATTCCTTAAAATTATACTGGTCACATTATATCACTAAATTTTATTTAAATGTAGTTTTTATCTATTTACTTATCCTAGGAAATTTATTTAAATTGTATTCCTATTCATATTGATTTTTTGGATTAAATAAAATATTCCGAGGTAATCTAAAGTTTAAAGGAATTTAAAGAGGTTTGTTTTATTACAGTCGAATCTTCTATAAATTCCGGCAACTTGTACAGAGATCATTGTCAAGGACTTTATTAATTTTACAAAGATTAGGTAGGAATATTTTTTATAATTATTAAGATCTCATTTTTATTATATAATACTAATACTGATTAAGAAATTAGAGATTTCATTATATCACTTTCTACTAGCTTGTTTTAAACTGTAAAGTGCCTTTTCTAATAACCAATACTTGCCTTTTATAATTTCATCGCCTTTAAGAATTTTAATGTAAATTTTTTCTTTTAATTATGCATTTGAGTAAGTTACCTTTATATCTAATTGTTTTAAATTCTAGTTATATCTAGCAGCTATTGCAATAGTTATTCTAAGACTGTCTGCTTGTACAGTTGGTGAATATGTGTTTGAATAATCAATACCTTCCTTTTGTTTGAAACCTTTGGCTACCAATCTAGCCTTTTTGATTCCGTCATCTTTTGTTGTAAATATCCACCTTCCATCAATTAGTGTCGCGTTATGAAGATTTTTATTTGTTCTTTTCATAACTCTTTGATTATACATATTGTTTAATTCTTTGTCAGTTGCTTGTTTCCATTGTTTTGAGTCACGAGAGTTAATTGCTTCTTCATAATTTGATAGATTATTAAATTTGATGTTTAAAACTTTACTTTTCTTTTCCAGATTTGAAATATTTTCTTTAGTGACTTCATTATTAATAGTTTTATTTTTAATATCATTTCATCATTAAAGTTTATTTTATTATTTTGATTATTGATTGATTTAATATTGTTACTATTTATTGATTCTGTTTGTTTATTATTATCATTTCTTTTAGTAATTTCAGTATTATTAATATTGTTATTGAAATAATTGCTATTACTTTCATAAATATTTTGTTTTTCAAAATTAATATTATCTAAGTTATTACTATTAGTATTATTATTTGAAATATTTGAATTATTATTTGATTGTTTATTATTCATTAATTGTGAATTATTGTTAGAATGCTCCCCCTCCATTGGTGAATCAGTAATATCAAATAAAGAATCAACATAATCTGAAGATAAAAACGTGGTTTTCATAGAACCAGGAAGAGTTTGATGTAAATCAAGAAAAATCAAGGTTTAGTATTATTATCAAGTTTATTTTTCATGTGATTATTGTAAAAATATACTCTATGTAAAGATATTATTAATATCTTTATAAATTTTAATTAAATTTAATCATAAATTTAAGTAAAATTGAAATAAATCTATTAAAAATCACGTGTATAAAATTATTGCAAATAATTTTAAACAAAACTTCGACTTCTTCCCAATCATATTAATAAATTAAAAATTTCTCTTGTGAAACTAGTAATTGAAAATCATTTCTTTTTATGTAATTTAATTTAAATAATAAGAGTTAAGGTTTTTTACAAGATAAATTAACAACATGAAACTATGCAATTAGTCATGTTGAAACTTGCGGCATTTTATGCTAAAATCATATTAAATAATTATGACAACTTTTATATTAATTTTAAATAGAAAATATAATAAGAATTTATTAATAATATTTAAATAATAAATAAATAATAAATGAGCTCGATTGAAATTGTTTATATTTATTTTAGTTATTAATTATAATTCTCTTTATTTAGTAATAGTTAATTATTTATTATTAGTTTAGGTTAGTATTGTTTTTAAATAAATAGTTAGATAATATAATTCAATAGGAATTATATATTCTAAATGTAATAAGATAAAAATATAAATAGTTAACCAAATTTCATGTATTTTAATCGATGTAATTGTTATTAACGATTTATTGTTAATAACACTAATAATTAATAAAGATTATTTTAAAATCTAAATATAATAAAACTTATTTGTTTATAAAACATTTTTGTGTTATTTAGTGTTATTATAATTTTTGACTTATAATCTATTTTTTAAATCAAAACTTTATACTCTACAACCAAAAATTTTTAAGAGGGAAATATCAATAAGTTTATTAAAAAATACTTTATCAAGTTTAAGTTAATTATTACAATGATGTTGCTTTAAGTTGTAAAGACGATAAGCACTTAGAATAGCTGAATCCCAAAATTTTAAAGGTAATTTGGAAGAAGATAAGATATACTATATGTAAGAATATAAAATAAATATAAAAAATCCATAATATTATATTATATAATATAAAATAAAATAAGATTATTTAAGTTCTATTAAAGTTAAATATAAGAATATTATTATATTCTAATATAATAATATATAAATATAAAATAAATATATAATTTAATATATATTATAATAATAATTATAATATAATAATGAATAACTAATAATATATTATAAAAATTATTATCAAAAAAATATTTAATAATTATTATTAAATATACGAATATGTTACTACGTTGTTTTAGATCACTAATACTTAACAGTTATTAAATTAGTTATAAATAATTTGAAAATGTATTAATTATTATCTTTTATTTAATATTGTAATATTTTATAATAATATTTTAATAATTTATTATATTTATATTCAATTATTATTATATTTTGTTAAATTTTTATTATTAAATTTTTATTATTAAACTTTTATTATTAAATTTTTATTATTAAACTTTTATTATTAAATTTTTATTATTAAACTTTTATTATTAAATTTTAATTATTAAATTTTTATAATTAAATTTTGATATATAACTCTAGTTTGAGGATGTATTGTTGAGATTTATTAATTAAATTCATTAAAATATTATTTATTTATTTATTTAATTTTATTATTATGATTACAAATATTTATTTAAGTATAATAATTATACTTGTCTACATATTTAAAACTATCTAACAACTGTCTCACACACATTTCTCTTAATAAAGTCTCAGAAAGCATTATTAATAAAAATCTCAAAAAATAGTAGACAACCGAAGAAAAAGATATATTGAAAGATTATTGGAATTTAATGTCCAATATTTCCACATTAAATGAAAAACAAATGAAATCGCTGAATGGTAAAGCCGATTACTTCGAAAAATGAATGTATAGAACCAATTATTAAAAATATTTTTATTTATTTTTAGTTTATTATAATAGTTTATTCAATAAAATAGGTTATAAATCAATGAATAGAACTGACACCTTTATAAATAATTTTATATAAATAATATGTAATTTCTTAATAAATTAATAATTTTATTTTTCTTAAAATACTTGTATTATATATGATTATAATTTAGGTAATGGATTCTTAGCTATAGAAATAATAATATAAATAATTTTTTCTCTAAATAAAAGTAAAAAATATATAATTTTTATAACAATTGATTATTTACAATAAAATAAATAAATAAATAATATTATTAAAACCAAAATTAATCTTATAAATTAAAGGTTTTAATTAAGAAATATTGGCCTGAAACAATATCTCTTTCTTACTACTAATTATTACTATAAATGAACTTAATGGTGCTTTCTTTTAAAAGAAGTTTCTACTCCTATAATCAGAAATTGGCTTCAACCGGTGACTGAACAAAAGAACAGTCAAATAAACTACTGCTCTCGCCATACTTATAACAAGAACCTGTCATATCTATAAGTGATAATCTTTAGTATTAAACCGAAACGTTAAAGAACAAACTCTTATTCATCAAGAATTAAAGGATATTCTTTCCAAGAATTAACAAATCAAATTAAAAGTATGGTATCGCTAGGTTTTGCATAGGTTTTCACCTCTACACTTGAAATAATAAAATAAAATAATAAAAAATAAAAAAAATTAAATTAAAAACAACCATAAAAATAAAATATATTTAAGTTGAAAATTACAAAATAATAAAATTTTAATATAAATAATAAAATAAACAATTTAATACTAAATAACTAAATAATTAGTACTCATTATATAAAATAAAATGAAATAAAATAAAGGGTAAAATATAAATAAGTAAAAATTGACGAAAATAATAATATAAATTAAAATAATAAAATAAAATAAATAAATTTAAAATAAATGAAATTTTTTAAAAAAATAAAATGAAAATAAAATTAATTTTTCAATTTAAAATAAATGAAATTTTTTAAAAAAAATAAAATGAAAATAAAATTAATTTTTCAATTTAAAATAAATGAAATTTTTTTAAAAAAAAAAAAAATGAAAATAAAATTAATTTTTCAATTTAAATTGTTATTAATCAGTTTTGAAAACTCTAATCAATATTTTAAATGTTGAAATAACCTTAAAAGTGCAAACCTTAAACCAACAATAGATAATTAATATACAACGGATTCACCAACGGACACCGGGGATAGGACTGAAATTGATGAATATATCAATGATATGAATGACTTAAATAGTGATATTTAAAATAAATGTACCCTTTAAATAATAAATCAGGATTAGCAAACCAATATAGTAACGAATTAAGGAGAATTCAAAATGTACATATCCACAAAGGATATATGATCGATATAAATAAAGGAGTAGTAGCATCTATTAATTATGGTAAGGGTAGCTGTTCCAAATGCTCCATCACTGTAAATTTCGATTTTAACTATTCATCAGGCATTAGTACTTATTTTACAATATTAAGCTCTCACTCCAAAAGTATTACTTTAGGATCTTCCAGAAAAGAACCGGAATCCAGTAGTTTATAAAACGGTATTGCGACAACGGTATATGAATCTGTTTGTAAGGCAGACACTCAAGAAGATTCCAGATCTGGAACGGTGAGCTCAGTAATACAATTACAAATATTATTTACTGACTTTATTTCCAATTTTGTCTCGATCATTAAACTCCTTTCTGACAATCATTCTGTTTTCAATATGTAAATAAAGTTAAAAGATGTATTCTTTTCTGTTATTAATACGCAATTTTTCTAAGAGACTCATTTACTTTCAGCTAACAATTCCTTTTGATTTCCGATGCTTCCGAATTTGCTGGAGATGGAGCCCTTTACCAAATTCCGTTAGTCTTGTACTAAATACTCTTAAAGAATCAAACAATAACAAAAATTGAATAATACAATTACATAAAAATAAGAAAATTAAATTGATTGGATTTTATTCATTCAAATTTGATAAAATACAATTACATTATTCAATGTTCTATAAAGAATTATTATCTATTATAAGAAATTTGGAACATTTTACATATATTTTATCAAATACTTATAAATCAATCATCTGTTTAACTGATAATAAAGCATCAAAAGATATCATTAACGGAAAATCTCGAAAAATAGTAGATAACCGTTGAAAAAGATATATCGAAAGATTATTGGAATTCAATGTTCAAGGTTTCCACATTATGGGAAAGACAAATAAAATTGCCGATTGGTTAAGCCGTTTACATTTTCAAAATGAATGTATTGAACCAATCACTAAAAAATGATTTTATTAAAAAATATTAAGAATTTATATAATTATTATTATTTTTGTTAAAGGTTATTATTAATTTTAATTATATTATTTATGATTATAATCATTTACAATACTTAAAAATTTAATTTAACTATATTTGTTTGTACATGTAAAATTCTAATGCATGTCAGGCATGCTCCTCATACATTTACATAACATACATATTTAATTTTATAATTAAATATAAATAAATATACTAACCCTAAGTTACATACACTAAATTATTATTCATTATTCAAGATATTAAACTTTATCTCTAACATTCCCCCTAAAGTTTAAGATCCTTAAAGTTAGTGAGGATGTTTTCTCTGAATTTATTCAGAGTAGTGTTTAGATATTTTGCAAATCCGTCTAATAAATTATATTCGGATTTAACATATTTTAAGTTTATATATTTTTCTTTTATTAATTCCCTTATACTATGATATCTCAAATCGATATGTTTAGACTTCGGATTAATCGTTTCATTTTCGTAATTATAAATAACGGCTTTATTGTCAGTATTTAGTATTATACTATTATTATTAAATTCAAGTTCTTTAAAAATGTTTCTATACCAAAGACAATGTTTTGCACATTTATGTATATTATAATATTCACTTTCTGCAGTAGAAACAGAAACACAGTGTTGGAGTTCAGAATACCAACTTGTTGGAGCTGAATTCATTAACATCACGAATCCTGTAGTAGATCTTCTAGTATCTTTATCACCACCTAAATCTGTATCTATGTAGACTATGAATTCGAATTTATTATTATGTAAATTTAATTCCATAATCAGACATACCTTTTAGATATCTATATATTTTTATTACATTATACCAATCTTCATAAATGGGATCTTTAGATCTTCTTGAAACTCTACTTTCTGAAAAAAGGACGTCAGGTCTCGTACTTATAGCTAAGTATAATAAAAATCCAATAGCTTGTTTGTATTTCGTTGGATAAAATTTCTTTGATTTTAATATATTATTTTTGATTGGAATCGTATTTGAAGTAGGTTTATATTTGTTTATTTCAAATTTATTTAATATATCTTCTAAATATTACTTTTGATTTTATAAAATAATCATCTTTACATTTAACAAATTTTATACCTATAATATAATCAACTTCATCTACATCAGTTGCTTCAAAATCTTCTTTTATTAAAGATTTTGTTTTATTTACTTCTTTTGAAATACCAGTTACAATTATATCATCCACATAAACTGCTAATAAACACTTAATATTATTACTTTCATCTTTCTAAATATATACACAAGGATCACTTAAGAATCTTTTAAAGTTTAATTTTAGCAATACCTTATTTAGAGTTTCATTCCACATTCTGTCGGATAGCTTAAGTTCGTATAATGCTTTGTTTAATTTGCAATATCCTTTTTGATTCATTCCTTATGGTAAATTCATATATATATATCTTCTTCTAATTTAGCATTTAAATATGTAGCCTTGATGTCCATTTGATGAATATCAAATTTATTTTGTACTACAATTGCTATTATTGTTTAAAGTGTATCCTGTTTGATTAGCATTAGTTTGATATTTCTTCATTTGTTCATTTGACTTTTGAGTAAGTTCTTTCAGTTTATTTAACAAAAAATGAGTATTTTTCATTTTATCTGATTTTCTCTTCTTAATTAAAATTTCTTGTTTTATATCATTAATTGTATTGATATTTTCAATTTTCTCATTATTACTTTTATCATTATTTTTATTTAAAATGTTTTTATTAAAATTATTATTTGTTTGTATATTTGTATAATTTATATTTATCCATGTAATCTACATTATTTATGTAGTTATTATTAGCAAATTCATTATTATTTTAACTATACTCACTTCTTAGAGAATATTTCTCACTTAGATTATTAATATTTAACTTTAATATTATTAAAATAATATTATTAAAAACATTTTATTGAATTTAACCAAAATTTATTATTATTATATAATATTCAAACAAATTAAATAATATTAAAAATTTATCACTTTTTTTTTTTTTTTCAAAATTTCTTTAAAAATTAATTAAATAATATTGTAAAAAAAAAAAAAACAATTATTTTAAATATAATTATTTACTTGTTTTATTAAATTTATAATGTAATATTATTAGATTTAAAATATCATTAATTGTATTGATATTTTCAATTTTCTCATTATTACTTTTATCATTATTTTTATTTAAAATAATGTTTTTATTAAAATTATTATTTGTTTGTATATTTGTATAATTTATATTTATCCATGTAATCTACATTATTTATGTAGTTATTATTAGCAAATTCATTATTATTTTAACTATACTCACTTCTTAGAGAATATTTCTCACTTAGATTATTAATATTTAACTTTAATATTATTAAAATAATATTATTAAAAACATTTTATTGAATTTAACCAAAATTTATTATTATTATATAATATTCAAACAAATTAAATAATATTAAAAATTTATCACTTTTTTTTTTTTTTTTTTTCAAAATTTCTTTAAAAATTAATTAAATAATATTGTAAAAAAAAAAAAAAACAATTATTTTAAATATAATTATTTACTTGTTTTATTAAATTTATAATGTAATATTATTAGATTTAAAATAAACAATTCTTAGTAAAAATTCTTTTATATGTATTTATTTTATATTTAATTCTGATTAAATTATGTTCAAGTATTATTGTATTTATAAATATAAAAATAAAAATGAATTGTTGGTATAAAATTAATTCAATAATTCTATAAAGAAAAACTGTTAAATTTAAATAATTAATTTTAGTTTAAATTCAAAAAAAAACTAAATATTACAAAAATTTCTTAGTAATTATAAAAACAGTAATTATATGAACAATAATTATAAAAATAATTATTTAATAAATATAAAATAAATTAATACATAAATAGAGGGTTAGGATTATATATATATAGGTTTAGGTTATTTTGTTTTTATTAGTCCTTACACGATAGCAAATATTGGTATCAGTTTTGTTGTTTCTTAGAACCTAATATGAGAATAATGGTTTTGTCCCCAGTGGGAACTAGTAATAATTTCTTGGGTAGCTTGTAGTATGGTTCTCGAGCACTAACATGGAACACTTATTACATGTTTGAGTATGGAGAACAGAAAATATCGAGCGTATAGTTTTTCTTTGCTTCATCTACTCTAATTACTTTGAAAGGTCCAAATTTTCTGGTAGATAACTTGTAAAAGGGAGGAGTGTCGTAGTTCTCCACATTCTTTGACCGTACCTTGTCTAATAATCTGTACAGGGTAGCTAAGGATATGTTTTAGGTTTCCTAAATTGTAGGTAAATCTATCAATTATCTTTGTTTCTCCTAAAAAATATATCAAGTCTGCAATCTTAGGTGAATTATTAACTTGGTAGTTGTATAGCATGAGGAATGGGGACTGTTGAATAAATACTTATAGAATTATTATAGTAAAACTCTTCTAAGAACAAGTAATCCATCCATTTTTCATCTATCATCTAACAGTTTCTCCCATCCCTGACTCTAATTGGGTTCCTTGATTCGTTGTTATTACCTTCGGAAATACATACAATCTATATATGTCCCTTAAGAAAGTATTCGCTGTCTCGATGACGTTAGGAACGAATTTGAAGCCACTTAAGTGTATCATTTTGGTTAATTTATCGTAGTATACTAAGATACAACCAATCTTTCTAGTTTCCCTAGTCAATCGTGTTGGTAGGTCTGCTTAATATCATCCACAAAGTTAGTAGCTAGGTCTAAGTGGCTTGTTTCTCCATCAATATCTTTAAATTCTACCACTTGGTCAGATCATAAAAAATTATCCTTATCAAAATCTTTACCCTCTGTCTTCTCAGTCTCCACTCTTGAGAAGGCATCACCTTTACTATTCTTTTTCCCAGATCAGGGAAAGCTAGTACTGCAGGAGAGGTAAGCATTTCCTTTAATTTTTTGAAATGCTGCCAGACTCTCTTCATTCCACAGAAACTTCTCCTCTTTAGAGGTCATCTTGAACAACGGTTTATCAATCTCGGAGAAATTCTTTAATTAATATACAGAAATCAAGCCACTTAATAAAACCATTAGATTTAAATTTGATTTATAACATTAATTTATGTTTGAATAATAACTTAAATAAGGGTAAATACAAAGTGCAGATGTGCTATTTTTGTAAGGATGAATGTCATAAGAAGTATAACTGTCCAATATTTAATCATTTCGAATACTTGAAATATCGAATGGTTAATGAGGAAATATGTGGCCCCATCTAATTCCCCTAATGAGCGTTTAAACTACTAAAAAAGGTGTTAACACTCACCCTTAAATTCCAATACTGTTCTTTAGAAGAAGAAATACTTTATTGATGCTATCAAAAAAAAAAAAGGAGATTTCTTTAGATGCTGAAACTGAAATTAGGTAAGCTAAATCTAATACGACAAGTAAAAAGGATATTTTCCAAAAAAAAAAAAAAAAATGAAGATGAGAAAGAAGAAATAGAAGGAGAAGTTGATTTATCAAAAAGGAAAATATTTAAACTAAAAGTTAGAATTTAAAGATAGCTATCTCTTAGGAGATTATTAAAATAGATGAATTTTTTCAAGATTTAAATGATAATAATAATATTATTAATGATGATAAATTAAATAAAGATAAAGAAGTTAAAAATTATATTGATAAAAATAAATATAAAATTAATAAAGAAAGTAATAAATATGATGATAAAAATATCAATGTCAATAATAATAAAACTCAGGATAGTAATATTAAAAATAACAAAAGTATTAAATCAAGAAAGGAAATTAATTTTTCATCTAAATCAAAAAAACAATACTAGGGGGACAAAGACAATTGTATTAAAAATCTTAATGAATCGGTACATGAAAATAATAATTATGTTGACAAATCATCCTGTAACAATAAGTCAAATAACAAAAATAGTGATAATTTCAAAGATTCAATTATTAATAATTACAAAGAACAGTAATTAATAAAAAAAGTAGAATTTAAAGAAACAAAATTAAAAATCAATGAACCGAAATTTAATACAAAAAGAGAACGTTATACAAATTTAGCAAAATTAACTAATATGAAACCTTATGAAATTATTAAAGATTCGGCCAATACCAAATGTAACATTTTTTTTGGTCAAATCCTGGATTATATCCTAAACTAAGGTCAAAATTCATCAAAAATTTAAAATTAGAAAAAATGAAATTTGTTCCAGTTAATAGTTGATAACTATTTCTTTATTCATCCAATGGTAAAATCATTATGTCGTTTTACTTCTGTTGAAAAGTTTGATATCATTGCACCTGTTGTTGAAGACCAAGCTATGGAAAAGATTGCCTGCTATATAAAAGGTATAAGAAAGAATAAAAGTATTAATACATTAGGTATGTCTTTGATGGATAACGGAAACTCATTTAGTAAAAGAAGAGCCTACTAGTAAAATTGTTGAGGAATCTTCCTAAAAAAAGAGAAAGATGTATTGTCTCCTTTAGAGTATATTCATTCTACTAAGTTTTGTTCTAATTCTTTATGAAGTTCTGGTATTAGTTGTAAAAGCCTAGAAAGCTTTGCATCTACTTTACGTTCTCTGGTTGAGGGTTTAATTTTTGCCTGTTTTATATATTTTATAATATAAAGCCGTGGCGGGCAGGAAATCATTAAAGCCTTGAAATACTGCAGATGCATTGGTTAATTTAAAAGGCATTACCAGAAGCTCGAAGTGGCCAAATTTTGTATTAAAACGCGATTTTATATTCATCTCCTTCTCGCATTTTGCACTAGTTTATTGGTAGATTTTTGATCAAACTTGGAAAACATTACGGCCCCTTTCATGGCTTCAGGACAGCTCTTTACCCAAATTTTCTTCAATATAGTCCTTCATTGCTTTTTTTTTTCTTCCCTAGCTTCACCTTTATCTTGATCTATTCCACCACTTGTAGTATCAACACTTTACTAGGGGCAGTAGTAAATGACCGAGGTCGGTTTTCAATAGTAGATCCCATTTTCTCAATCAACAGCGGGTATATCCTATAAATCTATGAATTCGTGTCTTATAGCACATTAAGGTTTTGGAGCCCCTCATTGGTACGAAGTTTGTTTGTCATCACTTCTGGTACAAACCTCTTGTACTCAGCCCCATCTTGTGTCAGGATTGCTGGCTTTGGAATCATTCTTAGATAGGTTAACCTCACTGGTACTTTAATAGACACTATACTACCAAATGGAGCGAATGACAATAGTATGTTTCATTTTGAACCACTTACAAGGAACTGTGAAAAGGTGATACTAGATGGATAAGGTATATAAACAAAGGGATGGCACACAACCATGAAAGTTAATGAAGTGACTTAAGCAGGAATTTAAAAGTCACTTCATTTACTCTAGAAGAGGTAAAGACTGCCATGATCAGACTCTTCAGACTCTGTCATGAATGAGGAAAGGCCTACGAGTACCTTTCGGAATTCAACAAGCTGAGTAGGATCCTGCAGCTCTCAGAAGACACAAAAAAGCTGTAGTAAATGCAGTTAGTCCCTCGATTAAATAAAGAAAAAAATCTATATGATGAAAAAAGCATTATTTAATGTATATTAATAGGATAATAAAAATGAATTAGAAAATCATAGAATTAATGTTATTAAAAAAATAATAAAGCATTTTTTTAAAAAAAAATAATTATAAAAATAAAAAATATTTTATAAATATATTAAAAATTATATATAAATCTATATATTTTGTTATTATTATTATTATTATTATTATTGATAACTACTTAATAATTATACTGTATATTTATTCATATTATTTTATATCTCTATTGTGTGATTTATTAAAAATTTTGTGTTTTAGGTAAATTTATTTTGTGTTTTGTTTTATAAATTAATGCTTACAATCCTTTAAAATATTTTGTGTTACTTATATATGAGTGTGAGACATTTCATTTAAGAAAGAAGGAAAGATGCATTTCACAAAATTTTTTAAAAGTGAATAAATAAATAAATTAATTAATAAGAAAAAAAATAAATAATATAAATAATTTAAATAAATAACTAAATAAATAAAAATAAATAAAAATAAATAAATAAATTTAAAAATAAATTTTTAAAATATATATATATATACATAATAAATTATATAAATAAATAATACGATATAATTATCAAAATTAATATATATTTTTAATAAAAGAGAATTTATAAATAATCTAAAAAGAAGTTATAATAATATTTAGTTATATATCAAAAAAAAAAAATAACTTTAAAAAAGATTTTTATATAACTATTTAAAAATTTTATTTTTCAATTATTAAATAATTAATATTTATTATTATTAAATTTTATTATTATTATAATTATTATTTTTATTTATTGATTCAATAATCTATAAAAAAAAAAGAATTATCTAATTAGTTATCTTTTTTTTAATCCAATAAATAAAAATATAATAAAAAAGTATCTTTTTAATTATTTATTATTTATATTTTTTTATTTACTAATATATTATAACAAATTTATTATTTATTTATTTTATTATTTATTTATTTTATTATTTATTTATTTTATTATTTATTTAACTAATTAGTAAAATTTTTACGAAATGCGTCCTTGAGAAATGAAATTTTTCAAAAAAAAAAAAAAAAAAAAAAAAAAAAAAAAAAAAAAAATTTATACGGATTTTCTGAAATGCACCTTTACGAAAATGTAAATTTTCGAACTTCACTTCCATATATGTAAAAAAAGTATTCACGTGATATATGTTCTATATAAAACATCATGAACCCGCTATCTACTCTCCTAGTTAACCATTAATACACTATGTATTAAATAAATAAAAAAATTGTAATTATTAACAGTTCAATTTATAAAATTATTTTTATTATTGTTAAAGTGAATATTTATTTATTTATTTTTATTTTTCTAATTTAATAATAAAATATTACGAAATTGTTATATATCAAGAAATAATAAACTCTATTTAAATATTATAATTTAAAATTTTAATTTTTTCCCTTTATTTTTTTTTTTTTTTTTTAATAAAAATATAAATATATATTTTAAAAAATAAAGGATGAAAGAAAAACTAAAAAATTTTGACTTTATAACTACTAATTACAATAAGAAAATAAATGAATTAATATATAAGAATAATCTAAAAAAAAATAAATAAATTAATTATAATTATAATAATAATAATAATATAAATGATTAATTTGTAATAGAAAAATAAAAAGATAGATAATAAAAAAAAATAAATTTTAAATTTCATTTATTTCCATTTATTATATTTATTTTCCTTACTTTTGTTTTCTTTTGCTTTTTCTAATTTATCATATTATTATTATTACTTTCACCACATAATACTTATAAAAAAATAAAAATAAATTTTTTTATGAACTATTTTCTTTTTACATATAAATATATATTTAAATATATATTTAAATATATAGTGCTTATTTCTATATATATATATATATTAATAATAATTATCAATTATAAAGTGTTTTTATTATTATTATTATTATTATTATTATTATTGTGAACTGGAAGGTTGCGTGGGATCAACAACTGTATTAATCTTGGCGTAAAGTGATCCACCAAGTTTTATGAGAGCTTTAAGATTTTCGTATTTAAAGGTTGCCTTATCAGCATCATAAACTTGTTCATTTACATGAATCTTTACAATTTCACCCATATAGCAGATTGCTGTTTCTTTTCCTTCTCTATTAATAAATGGTATACGAGTAGAAACTTTACATTCATAATTTACAGGACTTTGTGCTACTAATGGGGATTTAATAATAGAAGATGGTTTTGGAGTAAATCCAATTTTTTCAAATTCTGACACTTCTGGTGAACAAGGTATGCCACTAGCATGTGCTGATCTATTTATCAATTTATTTCCAAAATAAATCATATACATTGGTAAATATTATTAGAAATAAATAATTAAAATAATTAGAATTGATATATATAAATTGTTAATAAAAGATATATCTAAACTATTTTATTTATTTCGAGATTTTTTAAATATAAAAAAAAAGACCGTAAATAACATACTCAATAAACCAGTCAGAAACTAAATTTACAGCAAATTCGTTGGAAGCATCAATATTGACTTGTGTATCTTTTAATGAACCATCTGGGTTTTTAAATACAGTAAGACTGAAGGTTGGTGGATCAGAACATACTAAATTAGTAAATGAATATGGAGCCGCATTTGAAGTACCTTCTGGGGATATAGTAGATATTATACAAGCAGGTCTTGGGAACTAATGAAATAATATAAAAATATATAACAATATAAAATGATATTTATTAAGACTTTTAAGTATATCATCTTTTTTATAAAAAAAAAAAAATAATTGATGATAATTGATTATAAATTCAGTGAAATATTATGAATTATTTATATATATAAATCTTATTTTATATTTTAAATAGAATTATAAATATTATTAATTCTAATTAAAATTTCAAATTATAAATTTAATAGATTAATACATATATATTTCTTAAGATCATCATCCATCTATTTAACTAATAATTTGAATATTTATGATATTATTATAATGGAATAATAATTAATTTTATTATAATATTATAATATATATTTTTATCATATTTTATGATATAATCTTATATGTTTTAATATTTTTCTCAAATAAAAATTTTGTTTTGTTAAAATTCATATTTATATTTGAATTATTTTGTCAAAATTCATATTTTTATTTATACTGTTATTTAATATATTATTTTTGGGATGTACATAAATTTACTTTAATAATATCATTTTATTTACACTCTCTTTACTAAATTTAATAATTATTTTACTTTGTTTTTACTAAATATATTAATAAAACTACTATAAATAATTTTTAATGTTATTGTCGACAACTATTCTGCTTTATTAATAATACTGTTTCAAAAAAAAAAAATAAAGAATAGAAAATAAAAAATAAAAAATAAAAAATAAAAAATAAAAAATAAAAAATAAAAAATAAAAGATAAAAAATAAAAAATAAAAAATAAAAAATAAAAAATAAAAAATAAAAAATAAAAAATAAAAAATAAAAAATATAAAAAAAATAAAAATAAATAATATATAATAAATAATAAAATAAAACAAAATATTATTATTTTGTGATATAAAACTTACACTATTTAAAAGGAATTGATGAAATTGAGAACTCGTAAATACACTTGGTTCGAAAGTCAAAGTTTTACCAGAAAGTATTTTTTGAGGTTCCCCCATTTTCCAGTTTGAATTTGAAGTGGGTACCTTTTGGAAGGACTGACCACTATTATTTGAAACTTTAGTTTGTATTTTTTTAGAAAATAAGAAATGATTGGGTTGATTCATTGAAAAATTACATTTAGTTAAGGATTGAGTTACAGATGATAAAACATTAATAGAGCAAGGAACTTTCGTGACAACAGGACTAGAAAGATACATTTTATAATCGAGAATCCTATTTATATTACTATTATTTTCCTTTTTAATTAAAGTTTTGGAATTAATATTATTATTGTTATTATTTTTGTTATTGTTATTATTATTATCTTTGTTGATAGTATTATTTAAATTATTTATTTTTTCTTCAAAAAAAAATAAATTAAAAAAAAGTTATTAGTTCTATATTTACTATTATTTTCAAGGTATTAAATAAATATATAAATAAATAATTTAAAATATAATATTTAAAAGAATTTTAAAATAAATAAAATATTGAAAAGTTTCTAATAAATAGACTTTAGATATATCAATATAGTATATATATATTTTTTAATAAAAAAAAAATAAAAAGTTTCTATTAAACTTTAATCTGTTAATGCTCTCAAAATATCATTAATAGTTGTTTCGAAATTTTCAATTAACAAAGTAAATATAAATATTAAAATAATTTTAATTTTTAACTAAATCTGAAATTTGTTGTCTTTTTTCTCTTAGAATTCTAATTTAATTAAATCATAAAGGTTATATTAAATATAATTGAGAGTATATAGAGTATATATTTTAATTTCTGATTGCTTGATTTCTATCTTTATTTTTTAACTTTAATGGATTAATTATTAAAATAAAAGGTCTTTTTTAATAAAGAGAAAAAATATATATATATATATTTATAATTTTCTTTATTCCGAATAATTGAATCTTTAAAGAAATTTAAATTTTTATATTGAATAATATATAAAATAATATTGTTTATATATATTATTATTATTGTTATATATATATTATCATTTAATTTCTTTTTTTATTTTTTTCTTTCTTTTCTTTCTTTCTTAGAATTTGGACAGATCGATTTTTATTAATGGGATAATTATTAAGATATATATTATTCATCCATTTATTTATTTATTTATTTATTTATTTATTTATTTATTAATATTTATTTATTTATTAATATTTATTTATTTATTTATTTATTTATTTATTTGTTTATTTATTTATTTGTTTATTTATTTATTTGTTTATTTATTAATATTCATTTATTTATTTATTTATTTATTTATTTATTTATTTATTTATTTATATTTGTTTGTTTATTTATTAATATTCATTTATTTATTAATATTCATTTATTTATTAATATTTATTTATTCATTAACTTTATTCAATTACAATATATACTAATTTTATATAATTTTTTACTTTAATATATTACAGTTTATATATTCTTTTTAATAAAAAAAATACTTTTCATTCTTTCCTATTTTAAAAATAAATTTAATTATTATCAATTGATTCAAATATATGGTTTGTCTATAAACATTATATTGAATACATATATTAACATTTTTTTAATTTTGAAATTGGCCTTTCTATAATTTAATTTAATTTCTATATAAAATCTTTATATTGTAATATATAGTATATAATATATATATTTAAATTAAAAATTCTTTTTAAAGATTTTAAAAATTTATTAAAAATTTTAAAAATTTTTAAAAAACCGAAAGGTCAAATGAAATGAATGAATGTCAATTATAATATAATGTTCTTACGTGTTATAACTATTAAAAAAAATTATCAATATAATAAAATATATATTTATATTATTTAAATATTTTTATTTTTTTTATACTTCTCATCCATATTATTTATAGAATTATAATTATTCAAAATATTTTGTTATCAATATTACTGATGTTAATATTTTTATTACTAAATACTATGAAAAACATTTTTTTTCAGTTTTTGAAATAATATATTGGTATAATTTTTATCAAAAATAATATATATATATATATATATTTTTTTTTGCTTTTATTCTTATTACTTAAAAATGTTTTTTTTATAAATTCATTTTATGAATTTTTATTATTTAATAAGCATTATCCTTCTTCAATCTTTTTAACTATTAACTATTTAATTTTAACTTATAAATATGATGTTTTTCCATAATATATTTAAAATATATTAGTATTTATAAGCAACTTACCATTCATTATTTGTATAATTCTTATATATATATCACACAAAAATTTTTTTATTATTTAATATATGAAATTTTTTTTTTCGTTATTATTAGTATGAAATAGTTGGTATAGAAATAACTAATAAAAAAAATTCAGATTGATTTATTATTAAACAATAAATATGTATATAATAATGCTTTTTTAATTTTTTTTTTTTTTTACTTTTTTACATTTAGTATATTTGCTTAATAGTATATTTATATATATATTGATATAAAGTCATGCAAAAAAATAAAAATTTTTATATAAAAATCTGTCTATAAATAAAAAAGTTTATATTATATTTTTATTTATTGATTTAGTTTTTTCTTATTTCTTATGTATCAAATGTTTCTTATTAGTTGGTTAATTTTTTACTAATAGTAGTTTAATTGATAATGTATATACAAACATTAAATAACTTAATGTTTTAAATATTATCTATCATATAAAAAAAAAATCAAATGATTTTATGGTAATATTTTCATTATAAAATGAGAAAAAAGTTTAAGAAATTATTAATACCTTTTTATTCTTTATATATCAAATATATATATATATTTATGTATTAATAATAATACTAATAATAATAATTTTTTTTAATATAATATAATTATATTAATTTTTAATTTCATTTTTTAAAAAAAAAAAAATAATATAAACAAACTATGCTTATTTCTCACCGACCATTTAAATTACAATTTCATTAAAGACTAACAAATCAAATAATTTATTAAAAAATATTTTTTATTATAAAATTTACTTAACAAATAAATGAATATCTGTGTATCAATGAACCGTAAAGAATTTAATTGTAGTTTTTTCCTTTTTTTTATATTTATAAACTTACAAAATAAAATTAACTTTATATATTAGATATCTTATTTATTAATATTAAAAATAAATACACAAACTATAATAATTTATTTAAAAATAAATTATAATTATTATAGTTTATGTATTTTTATTATTAATTACTATGATTATTATTATTATTATTATTATTATTATTTAAAAATAAATTATAATTATTATAGTTTATGTAGTTTTATTATTATTTACTATTATTATAATTATTATTATTATTATTATTACTTTCATTTAAATAAGTATTTTAATTTTTTATAATTAAAATACTTATTTTATAATTAAGAATTAAAAAATGAAAAAAAATGAAATTTTATATTTTATATAATAAATATTATTATGATGATGATTTTTATATATAAATCACTTGCAATTTACATTATATTAATTTTACTATTTAAATTTATTTTTAAATACTATAAAACATATATTTTTATTAATAAAATTAATATATATCGAGCATTTATTGGTATTCATAATACATGTTACATATAGAGTCTTTTTATTACTATATCATTATATAATTGATTATCAGTCAATGGAGTTTTTTATTATTATTATTTCTTTTTTATTTTATATGTAAAATTCTATATATATTCCATAAAAAATTATTATTATTATTATTATTATTTATTATTATTCATTAATTATTATTATTATTTATTATTATTATTATTATTATTATTATTATTATTATTATTATTATTATTATTATTATTATTATTATTATTATTATTATTATTATTATTATTATTATTATTATTATTATTATTATTATTATTATTATTTATAATAATTATTATTATTATTTAATTATCTATTTATTATTTATTATATTAAATAATTATTTATTACTCTATATGAATTTTATATTATTTAACATTATTTAGTTAAGTTATTAGCCAATCATTCAACAATTAATGAATTGAATTCTCTTCATTGTATATATTATGATTTATGTTTTTTAAAACTTAAATTTTTAAACTTTAAACATCTGAAGTTACATCAAAGAAAAAATATAAATAATAACTTTAAACACCTGAAATTACATTAAAGAAAAATGAAAAGAAGTTTTTTCTTTCAAAACTAATAACTTGAAATTCTTTAGCTTAATGTTAATATTAATATATATATATTAATATTAACATTAAGCTAAAGTTATATTAAAAATAAAGGAACTTTTTTTTTTTCTACAAAGTATATTAATATTTATTACGAATAATAGATTTATTCATAATTAATATTTATGCATTTTATATGAAGGATGTTCCTCTTTTAAAAATTCAATTCTTTTTTTTCATATTTGAAATCTATATTATTAAAAATAAAACGAAAGTAAGAATGAGAAGTCATTCCATATTTATTGTTTTTATAATATTTTAAATTATTATAATTATTTTAATTATTTTAATTATGTTCTAATTAATAAAATGAAATAAAAAGATTTTTTTTTTTTTTTTTTTTTTTTTGATGTTTTTTTTCTATTCATATAGATAATTTCTTCTATTACCTTTGTGAAAGTGAAAACTCTTATGAAGATGAACCAAAGGTCACAAAACCATTCAAAGAAGAAGAAAAAGCTTGTTTAAGAAAAAATTGAAGGAAAAAAATTTTTTTAAAAAAAAAATAATATAAAAAAGAAAAAGGAAAATCATGATTCAGTAGGTTAAATTAACAATAGTATGTTAAGTGACCTTGTAGATATGACAATAATAGTCTCTATTTTCTCGAATATCAATTTTATTAAAAGTCCTAACACTTTACTGCTTTTGTTTATGCTATTGACACTCGCTTCATTAATAATTCTCTTTGAAGTCTTTAATATATTAGCTTTTTCCAAAAAAAAAAAAAAAAAAAAATTGTGTCTTTTCTACAATTAGTTTATTGAAAGTGTTGAAATTATAAATAGATCAAGAGTTGATACTAATTTTATATAATTCATGGATGGAGTATTGTAATTTTGTTTCTTCATCTAATTGGGGTTTTATTTAATTTTTCACTTTCATAATTGATATTGTTCATATAAATTATTTAATTCATTTATATATTGTATATAATTGTTGTCAATAATTTTCGGATGAATCATTTTTAGTCTTAAGTAAATTGAGTA
Organism: Neocallimastix lanati (nom. inval.); assembly: GCA_016946835.1. NCBI lineage: Eukaryota > Fungi > Neocallimastigomycota > Neocallimastigomycetes > Neocallimastigales > Neocallimastigaceae > Neocallimastix > Neocallimastix lanati (nom. inval.). Next base: position 72,323 of record JACVTC010000094.1, on the reverse strand, counting down.
AAGCTAGTTCTATAGTAGTTATTTTGATCCTGATTAATAAAAACTATTTTTTAGTCTTTCTATCATTAGAAAAGATGATTAACATCCTTTTTAAAAAAAACTTAATAATATTGAAATTTTTAAATTATTAATTGTTATGCCAATAAAAATAAATTTAATCTGGAAATATATCAAAAAAAAAAAATAAATATAATAATTTTCCATTTCTCTAGTCATCTTATAATAATAATATTGATTAAAATTATTAATTGATTATAGTAATAAAAATGAAAATAAAAATATTTTAAATATAATTGAAAGGAATAAATGGTATATTGTCCACTTCTTGGAATGGTATATAAAAATAACATTGAAAATGGTTAAACTATTAATTGAATATGATAATAAAAATAAAATTATTCAAAGAACGACCGAGCAGAGTGAGATTGCAAATTATCCACTTCTGTATGTGTTATCTCACCTGATTTCGTAATCTGGAATGAAATATAAAATTTCAGGTGAGTATTCTTTAAGATAACTGTTTCTAGGATTGGATTCGAAATATGAAACTGATTTGGATAGGATAATTTTATTATTTATAATATCTAATATTTTATAAGCTTATGAATTTTCAGAGTATCCAAGGAATATTTCTTGTTTAGTATTTTTATCGAATTTATGAATTAAAAAATATAAACTTTGCATCCAAATACTTTGATATTGGAATAGTTAACCTTTGTTTTTATTAATTATTTCATATGGAATTTTCATATTTATATCTTTGTGTGGAATACGGTTATGGATATAATCAGATGTTAATTAAAACACCGGAATCCAAAATAAATCATGAAAGAAAATGTTTGTCACTAGATTCATTTTAAAATTCTTTTATCAGCATTGGTATAATTTAATTCAACAGTTATAAAAATTTAAAAAAGAAAATTAGTATTAAAAATAAAAGTATTATATATATCCAAATGGTAATTTAGATGCCACTGAATGCGTTGACATTTAAAAGGAGAATTTTAAAAAATAATAAATTTACATTATCAGACGTGAATTACGAGTCAAACATTAAAAAAAAAATTTAATTTTAACTAATTCAATTCTTGATAATGGATGCAAAACTGTCATGGAAAAAATTAACAGCAAAGATCACCTACAAATATTAAAAAAATAATAAAATTATTGCAAATATATATGCTGATGATGAAAGTTTAATATCATTTGACACCATTCCAACAAATAGTATTAATAAAAGTAATCAAATATCTAATATTGATATCATGCTATAGTATGCAGATTAGAATATTTTAGCAATAAAGATATTAAAAAATTTTTGTCAATAAGCACACCTATAATAATATTAATAAAGATTGTCATCAATGCAAAGTCAGCAGGTTGAAAAGAAAACTATTTTGCAGTTCCTCTACCAAAGCCAAAAAAAAAAAAAAAAAAAAAAAAAAACTTTAGACCTCATTCAAACTGACGTAGTAGGAAAACTGAAAACCTTGTATAATGGTTTTTAATTATTATGTCACATTTCCATGATGATTTTTAAAGAAAATCTTGGATCTTCTTAATTAAAAATAAAAACGATTTATACAATACCTTTATTAACTTTCAAAAATTCATTAATTAATTGAAATCGACAATGGTAATATATATACAAATCTCTTCCTTTTTGATTATTTAAAATCTGATGGCATAATTTTTATACATTCTGTTCCTGGATCGTGTAAAATGTTCCAAAATTTTAATTATTGTTCTACTATTCTTCTTAATTTAGCTAAACTCTCTATAAATTTTTGGAATTCTGCTATTTTTTGTGTTTCTTATTGATATAGTATTAATCCTCATTAAAGTATTAATAATAAAATTCCCTGATTAGGTATTCTCCACAAACCAGTTGGTATTTTACATTAAAAAGTTTACATTTTTCCATAATAATCACGAATTCAACAAATTTAATAAAAATTCTCAATCTTGCATTTTTCTTGGTTACACTAATGACTCTTTAGATTATAAAATTTTAGATATTTCTACCAATTCTATTGTCACTGTAAGATATGTTTACTTTTTATGAAGACATGCCAGATACTATTTGATACTACCTTTTTCTATGATAAATATATCGACTCAATTATTAATTTTAGTGATTTATTAATTGAGGGGAAATATTCTGATATTGATTCTAATTCTTTCAATTCTAATTATAATCTTAATTATAACAATAATAACATTCAAAATAAAAATCCAAATACTCAAAATAATTATTTAAATGAAAATATTTCATAATTAAAAAATTGCTCAAGTAATAATAAAGGTATAAATGAAAATAATAAAATAAATATTAATAATAGCATTCAAGATAATAAAATAATAACGGTAATAATAATGCTATTGATAATAATAATAAAAACAATATTTATATTCATGAAAATGATGAATATCACAAAGATTTTTGTCTTTTTGACAAATATAATAAAAATAATAAATAAATAAATTTATTAACTTTAAACATAGATGATACTTTAATAACAGGTTATGATAAAGAAATTAACTATACTTGCATAATATGAATAAAAACTACAAAAAAAAAATGGAAAACTCCATGTAGGAAAATAAATCTAAAAGAACAAGAAAATTCATTACCAGTAAATATAAAAGAATATAAATTATACTCGGTTGCATTATTACAATTAAATCAAGACCTGATATAACTTTTGCATTAAATCAAGCCTCCGTAATTTATGATAATCCCTCTGAAATTGATTATAAAGCTTTAATGTAAATTTTGCAATACTTAAAAAGAGCAAAATAAAATCTATATATTATAATTAAAATAGTGATTTTACAGGGTATTTAGATTCAGATTTTGCTAATGATGAAAAGAAAAAACTAGAAGATCTATCAGTGGATATATATTTATGTTAGGTTACAATCCAATTTCATGAAATTCACATTTACAAAAAAAAAAAAAAGAGCAACATTATCAACTGCCGAAAAAGAATACGTAAGTTTAACAGAATGTGTTAAGCAAGGAATGTGATTTAGAAATTTATTTAAGGAAATGATAAATAAAGATATAAAATTAAAAATTATGCAAGACAATAAAACATTTAATTGTAATAGCTCAATATATCTCAAGATACAAATTTTAATGGTAGATGCAAGCACATTAATACTCAATACATATTTATTCAAGAAAACATTATAATCAATAAAATTATATTATAATATATAAATACTGAAAATATGTTAGCAGATCCATTAACTAAGAAAACATTATAAAGTAAAAGATACGAATTATAAAATTAAAAAATAAAAGTTAGCAATAAAATAAGAAAGTAAAAATAAAAAAAAAAAAAAAAAAAAAAAAAAAAAAAAAAAAAACAATTATCACCATTACTAAAGTTCTATTCTTCCAATTACTATAAGAACTTTACCAATAGTAGAAAAAGAAATCACTTTGGATTCATTAAATGCCTCCTCTAAATACACTTGACCAAAACCAACTGCTACCTTTACTACTATATCATCTTCAACTATTATAAATAATATTTTATCAAGTACTTCCTCAAATTACACTCAGCCAAAATCAACTATCCTTGATCAAAACCATCCTTAAAAAAAATATATTTTAATACACAAAAAATAATTCAGATAGTATTATTAAATTTAATAGAAAAAAAAATTATGAAATTCAAATATGTATATATATATAGTATTAGAGATAAAAAGAACGATAATAATATTTTTAATTCTTTTTTTTTTTTTTTCATTTTCATCAAAATATAATATTTCTAATTCCTTTTTTATTTTTTTTTCATTTTCATCAAAATATAATATTTCTAATTCTTTTTTTATTTTTTTTTTTCATTTTCATCAAAATATAATATTTCTAATTCTTTTTTTATTTTTTTTTTTTTTCATTTTCATCAAAATATAATATTTCTAATTCTTTTTTTATTTTTTTTTTTCATTTTCATCAAAATATAATAATTCTAATTCTTTTTTTATTTTTTTTTCATTTTCATCAAAATATAATATTTCTAATTCTTTTTTTATTTTTTTTTTTTTTTTTTTTTTTTTTTTTCATTTTCATCAAAATATATATTTAATATATTTAATAGAAAAAAAATTAAATAAAATATATATAATAAAAAAATTTTTAAAAATTTTATAATATTAATTTATATCTAATATTTTTAAAAAAAAAAAAAAAAAAATTATATATATATATATATAAAATATAATTTATATTTAATCAAAAACTTGAAAAAATAAAAAAAAATAAATAGAAATTAAAATAAAAAAAAAATATTAAATTAAAAAAAAATATATTAAATATATATAATTATTTTATTAAATATTAGTTTTTTTATTAAATACATTATAAATTAAAAAATAAAAGAAATGAAATGAAATAAAATAATAAAAATATTAAAAATAAAAAATTAAGATTTTCCAAAATATTCATTTAATTAAAATTTGCCAAAGTCTACTTAATTAAAAAAAAAAGTATATGGTTTTATAAAATTTTATCTCATAATAAAACTGTCTTAAATTAAATTTATTATATATATATCATATAATAAAATTTTTACTCTTCCATTTCAAAAAGTTTTTAAATTAATTTCTTATTTATATATATAATAAAAATAAAAATTTTCCAATTAAAATTCTTGTAATTAATTAATATTAAAGTTATTTAAATAGTAAAAAATATCTTTAATTCTTTTCTATATTATTATTACTCTTCTTTTTTCTTTTTTTTTTTTTACTTTTTTTTACAGGAATTGTATAAAAAGATTTAAATAATCAAAAAATCAAAAAAAAAAAAAAAAAAAAAATATAAAAATTTTTTCATTCCATCTAAACAAATTAAAAATTTTCGAAGTCTATCTAGTTAAAAAAGTATAAATGATTTTATAAAATTTTATTTGCTATTAAAAACGGTTTAAATCTCATTTAAACATGTTACATTAATTAAAAAAAATAATAATAAATTAAAAAAAAAATAAAAATAAAAAAAGTAAAAAATAAAAGAAAAAAAAAAAAAATTAAAATTAAAATATTTTAAAATTAAACATATTTAAATGATTATAATAATTTAATTAAAAAAGAAATATGATTCATATCAACAATTTTTCTTTTATAAAAAAATATACATATATATAAGATTAAATATAAAATATAAAAAATATATATATAATCATCTAGAATTAATTTTTTTTTTAAAAAAAAAAGTTTAACCTTTTAAGAAAAGTTGATGATGAAACGTAATGAAAAAAAAAATAATTGTATATTACTATATTTAAGAACTTTCATTTATTTAGATGTTGTTACACAAATTTATCCTGTAGAGTTGAATTTTATATGGATCATTTTTATTACTATAAGAGTTCATTAAATATAGAAATAGCTAATATAAAACTATATTACTCCAAATACATTTTTGTCATTGAATGCACGGAATTCAATCATTTTATTTTATTCATTAGTCAAATTATTTATACGACATTTCTATTTTTTTTTTTTTTTTTTTTTTTTGGATATCCTTGTAATTAACTTAATATAGATAAACTATAAAACTACTTACTCTAATTTAATAATGTTTTTACCTTTGATTAAATAAACAATAATTTATTTAAAAAATGGGAATAAATTAAAATTTAATAATTGTTCAGGTTTTTGTTTCTAATAATACAAAAAAAAATACTTAATATTATAAATTATTTATTATAAACTCATATTTAATTACTTATTCATAAATAAAGAAAATTATACATTCAATAATTGTTCTGGTTTTTGTTTCTAATAATACAAAAAAAAATACTTAATATTATAAATTATTTATTATAAACTCATATTTAATTACCTATTCATAAATAAAGAAAATTATACATTCAAGTTTTTATTTGTGGAAAGATCATCTCCTTATGAGAAGTATAAAACAATGGTTAACTTCTATTTATTCAAGTTTTGAAAAAATAAAAATTACTATTGTTATAATCTAATCCTTTTTATTATAATTAATTATAATTTTATTAAATTTTTAGAAAAATTAATTATATTTACATTATGTATACATTCTTTTATTATTTTAATCTAATAGTAAATTTGATCTAACAAAAAAATAAATTTTTTTTTTTATTATTCATTTCAAAAAAACTTTTTTTTTTTCTTCTTTCTTTTTAGTTCTTTATTAAATAAATTTAATTAAATTTCAATAGATTATAATGTTCATTTATACTCATTTTTATTTTATAAAAATGAGTATAAATGAACATAAACAAAATTTTATTTTTTATTTTTTTTTTTTTTAATTAATGATTTCTTCAAAAAAAATTTTTTTTAATTAAAATATTTTAAAAAAAAATTTTAATTATGAATATATATTAGATTATATTTTACAATATAATAAATTAAATGAATATATTAATATATAATTCAATTTTCATTAGCATTAGTTGGATAATAAAACTTTTTTATATAACAAAATTTTTTATAATAAATAATAATAAATAATTGAATAATAAATAAATAAATAAATAAATAAATAAATAAATAAATAATAATCAATAATTAATAATTAATAATTAATAATTGGATAATAAATAATTAAATAATAAATTATATATATATATTTTATGATTTTTAATTATAATTAATAATTCAATATTAATTATTAATTAATAATAATTTTCAATAATAATTACTAAAAAAAAATTAAATTTTTTTTCTTTAACTTATTCTTAATTAAGAAATCTTTTTTTTTTTATAGGAATAATAAAATGTAAGAAAAATATTTAAATTTTAATAAAATTTTTTCAAACAATTTAGTTGAAGGAAACTAAACTAATTGAAATTCTGTTAATTATAATTATTATTATTTAATATAGTTAATATATAATTAGAAAATATGAGTGCTGGAAACGCTAACGCTGTCTATGGTTAGTTTTTAATCGTAAAATAATGGAAAAAAAGTTTTTTTTTTTTTTTTTTTTTTATTGTAACAGTATATTATTATATTATATATATTATTATTATTATTATTTTTAAGATTGAACAAATGAATAAGCATATATATCAGTATTTTTTTTTAGTTCGTTTTGTTAACAAAATGTAAAGAAAAAAAACAAAAAAATGCTTAGATGAATTATCAACTTATAAGGAAAAAAACTTGATATTAAGGAATTTATTTAATAAAGAAAAAAAAAAAAAAAAAAATAGCATTATTTGAATAATAATACAATTAACAAAAAAAAAAAAAACCTTTATACTTTTTTAAATTATATTAAAGAAATAATTATTTGATTTTTCTAGTCTGAAAATATTATAGATTGAATAAAATTATATTATATTTTTAAATGTGGAGAATTCATCTTTTCTATTCAATTATTAATCTTTTCATGTTTTTTTTTTTTTTTTAATAAAACATATATGAAGGATGATATATTTTTCAAATTTAAAATTATTTTTTTTTTTTTTATTTTATTTTTATTGCTTTTTATTTATTAATATCTTTCTTAATAATAATTTTATATTAAATACATTATATATATATAATTAAAAAGCTACTGATGAATATGGTAGACCATTCATCATTATTAGGGAACAAGGAAAGAAGACCAGACTTACCGGTATTGATGCCATGAAGGTACATATATAATTTTTTTTTTTTTTTTAAAAAAAAAAGAAATACTGGCAAATTCTCTCTCTTTATATATATATATATATATATATATATATATATTTTTTTTAAAAGAAAAAAAAAATTACAAAAAAGTATTAATCATATGATATTAATATAAAAAAATTTTATGTTTTTTTTTTTTTTTTTTTTTTTTATTTTTATATTTTAGTCTCATATTTTAGCTGCTAAGACTGTTGCTAACATTGTTAAGAGTTCTCTTGGTCCAAAGGGTATATAATTTTGATTATATATATATATATTTTTTAATATATTTAAAATGTATTCATCTCTACAATGTAAGAATCCAAATATTAAAATACTTTATGAATGAAAAAAAAAAAAAAAAAAAACAGGTCTTGATAAGATTCTTATTTCACCAGATGGTGATATTACAGTTACTAATGATGGTGCAACTATTCTTGATCAAATGGAAGTTGAACATCAAATTGCTAAATTATTAGTTCAATTATCAAAAAGTCAAGATGATGAAATTGGTGATGGAACTACTGGTGTTGTTGGTAATTATTTAAAAATATTTAAATATATATATATATATATATTTTGTTAATGGAGTATGATTTAATAATTTTTAAAATGACATTAAATAAATTTATTTAATATTGAATTATATATAAATATCAAATAAAATATACTAAATATCATATAAAAAATTATAATATAATCTCAAATATAATCAATTTATTATTATTTTTTTTTAAAAAAATATAGTTTTGGCTGGTGCTCTTTTAGAACAAGCTGAAGCTTTATTAGACCGTGGTATTCATCCAATTCGTATTGCTGATGGTTATGAAAGAGCTTGTAATATTGCTGTTCAACATTTAGAAAAGGTTTCAGATGTTATTGAATTCGATAAAGATCATACTGAAAACTTATTCAAAACTGCAAAGACTTCTTTAGGTTCAAAAATGTAAATAATTCATAAATATATATATATATATTACCAATATAATAATTTTTATTATTGTTATTTACAATATTATGAATATTGTTATTAAGATAGATATTTATAAAAATAATTTATTAATGATATGATATAATTCTAATCCAAAATTAATTAAATATATAATATAATATATTAAAAAATTAATATATATGTTATTTTATTTTTATAATTTTTTTTTTATTTTTTTTTATAAAGTGTATCTAAATGCCATGATCAATTCGCAAAAATGGCTGTTGATGCTGTTTTATCTGTTGCTGATTTAGAAAGAAAGGATGTTGATTTTGAATTAATTAAGATTGATGGTAAGCTTGGTGGTTCCTTAGTAGATTCTAGATTAGTTTATGGTGTTATTATTGATAAAGATATGTCTCATCCACAAATGCCAAAAGAAATTAAGGATGCTAAGATTGCTATTCTTACTTGTCCATTTGAACCACCAAAGCCAAAAACTAAACATAAGTTAGAAATTACTAGTGTTGATGAATATAAGAAGCTTCAAAACTATGAAATGGAAAAGTTTAAGGAAATGGTAGACCGTGTTAAGAACTGTGGTGCTAACCTTGCTATTTGTCAATGGGGTTTCGATGATGAAGCCAATCACTTATTATACCAAAACAATTTACCTGCTGTTAGATGGGTTGGTGGTCCAGAAATTGAAGTAAGTTTTCATCAGGACCATCTAATATATAAATATATATATAATTGTTATTTATAAATAATAAATATATATTAATTAAATATATATTAATTTTTTTTTATTTAATATTTTTTTTTTTTTGTATTTTATTTTATTTTGTTTCATTTTATTCAATCTGTATTTTATAATCATATTCTCTCATATATTATATTATATTATATTATATTATATTATATTATATTATATTATATTATATTGTCATTATTTTAAAAATAATAAATTAAGCTTATTGCTATTGCTACTAATGGTCGTATTGTTCCAAGATTTGAAGAATTATCAGAAGATAAATTAGGTCACGCTGGTATTGTTCGTGAAATTAGTTTCGGTACAACTAAGGATAGAATGCTTGTAATTGAAGAATGTGCCAATACTAGAGCTGTAACTATCTTCGTCAGAGGGGGTAACAAGATGGTAATTATATAAATATGAATATAAATATAAATAAATAAATAATTATATTTATTTTCATATAATATATATTATTATTTTACTTTATAAATTATTATATATATATATATTTTTTATTTTATAAAATGTTTATTTTACTTGAAAAATTTTAATATTATATTAATTTTTTTTTTTTTTGCTATTATTTGTTACATAAAAAAAAAATTTTTTTTAAATCTTTTTAGATTATTGATGAAGCTAAGCGTAGTTTGAATGATGCTATTTGTGCTGTTAGAAATCTTATTCGTGATAATCGTATTGTCTATGGTGGCGGTGCCGCTGAAATTTCTTGTGCTCTTGAAATTCAAAAGCATGCTGATGAAGTAATTATTACTATTATTATTGATATTATTAAAAAAAAAAAAAAAGGAGAAAATAAGGAGGAAAAAAAATATAATATATATATTTAATTATCAATGTATCATGTAATATAAATATAAATAATAATATCCTTTTTTTTTTTTTTTAGATTTCATCTATTGAACAATATGCTATGAGATCATTTGCTTCTGCTTTAGAAAGTGTACCATTAGCTTTAGCTGAAAATAGTGGTCTTTCTCCAATCGAAACTTTAGCTGAAGTTCAATCAAGACAAGTTAAGGAAAACAATTTCCGTCTTGGTGTTGACTGTAATTTAACCGGAAACAATGGTAAAAAATTATTTTTTTTTTTTTAAAAAAAAAAAAGATTAATTATATTCAAACCCTAATAATTAATCATATTTATATAATATTTATTTAATATTATTTTTTAAATAATAGATATGCGTGATCAATTCGTTTATGATCCATTAATTTCAAAGCGTCAACAATATTTATTAGCTACTCAACTTGTTAAGATGATCTTAAAGATTGATGATGGTAATGAAAAAAAAAATTTTTTTTTTATTCATTTCAATTATCACATTTTAATATATTAAATATTTATAATTAACTATATATATTAATAACTTATTATTATAATTATTTTTATCATTTTTCTTATTTTAATTTATATATATTTTTTCAAAATTAATAGTTATCATGTCTGGCGAAATTGAAGCTTAAGCGATTTAAAAAATCAATTTATTAATTTATAAAAAAAATAATATATATATAACCATTTGAATTTTTTTTAAAAAAATTTTTTTAATATAATATAAATACCAAATCAAAAGCAATTATAAAAGCAAAATAAGTAATTATAATACCACAAGCTAATATCATAACAACAACAATAATAATAAAAACTTAGAATAATTACTATTTATTTATATTTACAAAATAAAATAAATATATATATATAAAGCAAATTTTAGAAAAATGATAATAACTAATATAATTTAACGAAAAAAAAAAAAAAAAAAAAAAAAAACATATAAAAAAAAAATATATATAAAAAAAATTGAAAATAAAATTTATAAAAAATTAATTCATTATTTTGAATTTTTTTTTTTTATTTAATGCATATAATCTAAATATAAACTTAAAAAAAAATGAGATAAAAAAAAAAAAAAAAAAAAAAAAGATAAATAAATAAATAAAAAAAATAAATATATATATTAATAAAAAAAATATTTATATATTAAATAACGAAAATATATCATTGAAAGTATCATCAATCATTTTAATATATTATATATTTATCTATCATATGTATGAGTATTTTTCACTGGTGCAAGAATATTAATACTTGAAGATGTAGTTGTCAATATATATTTAAATTTTTTATTTTAATTTAGGTGATTGATCCTAAATTATAGATTATATTATAACATTAATTTATTTTATTTTGTGTTTTATTTTATGTTTATTTTTTATCTTTTTTTCTTTTTATTACATGTATTTTATCAAATATTTAATTAATAAAGATGAAACAAGTTTGCTGCTGTTAAAAAAAAAAAAAAAAATCCTAAATTATATTTTGTTAAGAGTCAGGAATTTATGGTTTATAATTATGTCAATTTTATTAATATAATTTATGATAAAGAGTTATTAGCACTTAATTATTCTAAATTAAATGCTTTTATGTTAATATATTGTGGTTTATACATTATTTATAATATAATATATTTCATTACATTTGAAGTTTATTTTTCATACATTTCACATACTTTCAACAATAAATTTTCTTCTTTTGAAGTTAAATCAATGGTAAAAGATTTTCTATATGGTAGTATTTACTCACCGTCTACTCAGTTCTTTAATCTTTGTGTCAGTTGGAACATTAATGGATAGAATACTGAAAAAGGTGATGATATTAGATACTTTAATGAAATTTTTAAACCTATATGCATTTGTTTGCAAGAGGTCGGTAATAGCTAATACCTTAATGTCCTTTCAAATAATTGCCCATTTCTTTGTCACTATAGTACAATTTTACGAAAAGCTGATCTTTCATATTGCAATAATTATCGTGGTATTTCTCTTATTAATGTTGACTTAAAAATTATTTCAAAGATTGTTAATAATAAAATTGCTAAATACGCCTTTGAACATAAATTTGTTAGACCTGTACAATTTGGATTTAGAAATTAAGAAAAATGTATAAGTTTATATATTTCAATTAGAGAAATATGTCAAAAAAGAAAATTTCAAGGAAATTTTACTTATCTTGCTTTTCTCGATCTTAAAAATGCCTATGATTTAGTACCTATCTTTAATATTTTGACCAAATTATGTAACTTAGGAATTAGAGGTAAATGTCATCTGTTTTTAAAGAATCTTTATCTATCCTTTAAAACTCGTGCTCTTTTTTAATGGTAATCTCTTAGAAGAATTTTCGATTAATCGTGATGTTAGACAAGGATGCCCTCTATCTCCTATTTTATTCAATTTGTTCATTAATGATATACTGGATAATTGTGATAAGTATGGTGTAGATTTAGATTCTCAATATTATTGTGGTGGACTTTTTGCGGATGATATTGATTAAGTCGCTCCATCTAAACAAGCACTTAAGAAAATTTTGAATAAAGTTCATGAATGGGCTATTAAAAATGAAATGACTTTTGGAATTAATAAGTGTGCTACTCTTGTTGTAAAAACCGATTAACTTTGTTAAACAGATAAATTATGAAGATCCATCTTTCTATATTGATAGTAACAAATTACCTAAAACTGACAACTATACTTATCTTGGTATTCCATTTGATGAATCTTTATCATTGAAACCTATACAATCCAAATTAAACAGTAATTTAAATATCAAATTAAATTCGTACTTTCGATTTCTTATTAATAAATCTATTCCTCTCCCATTGAAGAAATATGTTTTAATTTTGTTTATTCTTAGTCTTGTTTTATATTATGCTCCTCTCTTTGATTCAAATAAGAGCAGATGTTCTAAAGCTCTAAAAATTATTAATAGAGGACTTTATTGGAGTTATGGATTTAAATCTTGAAATTTTTATGTTAGTCTCTATGATATTACTCGTGAATTGAGAATACCTCTTCTTTCAGCTGTCTGTGCTATATCTTAATTACGCTGCTTTAGAAAATGGAAAAGCTCATCGTGTATTATTAATCATCTCATTAATAATATTCCTACTCTGTCACATTACTCATGGACTAAAGAATCAAGGACTTTGGATAAGAAATTAAATGGTACAAAAACAAGTGAAATAAAAAAGTTTTATTGGGAAAGAGATGTTTTCAAACCCTCAAAAACTAAAAAAAGCAATTATTTACAAGGAGAATGATTTTGGATTTATTTCAGAAATCAAAAACTTAACATTTCAATATCCTAAGAATCAGTTGGGATTCTTTTGGATTTCTCGAATTAGGTGTGGTTTTAAATTTGACATGAGTATTTCCATTAAAAGAAAAATCGTCTCAGAAGATTGCCTTAAATGCTAAATGAAAAAATTAAAGTTAATGATGGGGAACAAAGACAATTAGTTGACAATATTTTTAAACAAAGTTCAACTTCATCGACTGTTTCGTATTTTGCGGGGACTGCGGAGTTTCTATAACAAACGTAATACCTTTAATTTGTCGATCTTTTAGATTGATGATGAAATGGTATTCCGTTGAATCTATTGAATCTACTGTTGACAAGAGTGTCGACGTCGAAATGATAAGGTATGGATTTTCACCTTCCGGTGAAAGAACTGATACAGATTTGTTAGATAACACTAATACTGAAATTATTACTCGCAATAATGGACGTGGTGTTATTATCGAGAAATGGGAAAAGTTAGAGGCTATTTCTTCTAACGCACTTTTATAATTTTAAAATATATAATATTTTATTTCATGTATTTAATTTGTTATTTTTCATTTAAATCATATAATTTTATTAATATTATTAATTAAATAAAGTTTTCTCTAAGTTTAAAAAAAAAAAATACATTTCACATATTCTAACATATTTTTATATATATATTTTATTTTTTATTTTATTTTATTTTTTTCTTTTTTTTTCAATTATAATAATAATGAATTATAATAATAAATAAATAAATAAATAAATAAAAAAATAAATAAATATATAAATAAATAAATGAGTTCAATATATATATTATTTTAATATTTAAAATTTTTAATTTTTTTTTTTTTTTTTTTTTTTTTTTGATATATCATTATAACCATTCGTTTTAATTAACAATATTTTATAATTAATTTATTTAATTAGTAAAACCATAATCAAAGAAAAAATTCAAGGACATAAATTACCACCATCAAAGATGATCATATTTTACCAATTTTTTTTTTTAATTAATATATGAATATATGAAATATGAAATATGGCATTAATACCTTGGTTCTTTCTTTTTGATCATCTTTCATTATGTCAATAATATCTATTATTATTTTTATGTATATTATAGAGATTATAGAGTAACTCTATATATTATTAAAATAAACTAAATATAGTTAATTTACCATATTAACTTTATTTATATACATATTCTATTATATTACTTTTTTTTTTAAATGTATAAAATTTAATGACTATTGTTAAATAATTTAATTTTATTATTATTATTAATATTTTTTATTAATATTAATAAAAATAACTAAAGTTTTATAAAATATTTTAAAAAGTATTATT
>JACVTC010000094.1:0-55000 GCA_016946835.1 Neocallimastix lanati (nom. inval.) | reverse complement strand
TTCAATTGAAGGCAAAAAATTAGATCAAAACCATAATTAAATTTTAAAATTTATACTAAATCTAAATTAAAATAAATAAACAAATAAATAAATAAACAGATAAATAAATAGAAAAAAAGAATTTTTTTATTTTTATTATTCTTTTTATATTTATTTTTTTTTTTTTTAATATATATTATATATATATTTATTATTTAAAAATAGAATATTTTTGAAATTTTCATTATAAGTATTTAAAAAAAAATAAAGTATTATCGAAATCTATAATAAATATTCTAAAAATAAGGCATAAGAAACATTTAAAAAAATAAATAATTTTGAATTTTTCATTATATATAAATATGTATATATATATATTCTTGAAATCTATAAAAAGTATTTAAAATAAAATAATTTAAAAAAAGCTTATATATCTAAAAAATATAAATAAAAAATTTTTCTTTTTTTTTTTTTTTTTTTTTTAAATTCCTTTACTTTTCTTTTTGTAATAATTATAAGATAAAAATTCTTTTTGTTCTAATGCATATATTAATTTATAAAAAGAAGGTTTTTATTTTTTTTTTTTTTTTTTTGAAAATAAATTATTTAATATATTCATTTAAGTTTTAATACTCAAAAGAATTGAACTTTTTCTAATTTCATCTTTAATTTTACGTATCAAATTCTTTTTCAAGATGATTATGTAAACTTTCATATTTTAAAATTCCCTTCTTAACATTTATAATAATGATAGATTTTCATTTATTTATAATTTTATATTCAGTACAATTATATATTTTAGAATTATCTTTCTTTTTTTTTTTTTTTTTTTTTTTTAAATGAAAAGTTAGATTTATATTTTTTGTTAATAATAATTTGTTCTTTTCCTCAATTAGTTTCACTTATTTCAATGTTTATATTTTCTTCCACTTATAATAAATTATTTTAATTAAATATATAAATAAATATTTGTAATTGTATCTATGATTAAAAATTTTTTAAATAAACATTTTATTTTATAATTTTTCCAATCGGCATGAGTTGGTTTTTTTAATTTCGAGGCTGAAAAATTAACAGTAAACGTAATGTCTGGACATTTACATCTTCTAAGATAAATTAAAAAACTGATAATACTTTTGAATTTGATTTCATTAACAGGTTCATTATTTGCATTATTACTATATCTTGCATATGGTATTTTTATTTTTCTTTTATTATGCATATTATGTTTATGTGAGAAATAAATGTTATTATCTTCTCTTTCTATTTTTATTCCCATTATAAAGTCAGAAAATTCACTTTTTGATACTTTAAAAGTTTTCATTAATTCTTGAAATAATGTTAATCATTAGCATATTATCAACATAAAATCCTATGACACAAGTTTGTCAATCTTTAAACTTTTTGAAGAAAACATATGTATCAGTAGTAGATTATTAAAATTTTCTTTTAATTAAAAATTTTTTGATGGTTTTATTCTAAGTAGGTACACAATAGCCTTTGCCAAAGTTTTTATCATCATATGAAATATTGGTGTAAATTTCTTTGTCTAAAGCGGTATTTAGGTAAGCTGAATTAAAATCTAATTAATAAACAGTCCATTAAAGTTTGGCAGTATAAGTAAGTAGTAATTTTAAACATTCAATATTTAATAAGCTCATAATCAAATTGTATTTTTTGGTCGAAACTTCTTGCAACGAGCCCGGATTTTCTTCTAATAATTTTATTATTATTTATTTATTTAATTATTATTTATTTAATTATTATTTATTTAATTATTATTTATTTAATTATTATTTGTTTAATTATAAAAAAAAACAAGCCACATACAAAAGTACGATTGTGATACGCAGGGGGTGTGTCATTTCGAAAATTTTTATTACATAAATTTGTATTTTGTTGTAGTGCATTTCGGAAAACATGGCGTATTATAATGTAATAAATAAATAAATAAATAAATTATAAATAAATAAATAAATTTTTAAATAATAATAAAAATAATTAAGACAAACGTTTATTATGACTAAAAAAATTTTTTTTAGAAAATTAAATAAAAATATATATATATATATATAATTACTACATATATAAAATAATTATATTTTTTTTATTTTATTTTAAATATTATTAATTATTATTAATACCTTGTTTATATTATCAACAGAAAATACAGATTGAATAAAATAAAATAAAATGAAATAAAATAAAATAAAATAAATAGTAGAAACATAAATATAAGTACAGATTGAATAAAATAAAATAAAATGAAATAAAATAAAATAAAATAAATAGTAGAAACATAAATATAAGTACAGATTGAATAAAATAAAATAAAATAAAATAAAATAAAATAAATTAAAATAAAATAAAATAAAATAAAATAAAATAAAATAAAATAAAATAAAATAAAATAAAATAAAATAAAATAAAATAAAATAAAATAAAATATAATAAAATAAAATAAAATAAAATAAAAAAATATATATAATAATTATTTTATATATATAGGAATCTTATATATTTTAATTTTTTTTCATTTATTTTTCTAAAAAAAAAAAAAATTAGTTATAATAACGTTTGTCTTTTAATTATTATATTTTATTATAGTAAATAAAAAAATTTAAATGAAAAGTAAATAATTTTAATTATTTATAATTCATATTTTCATAAACGATATATATATATTAATTTAAATGATATAAGAATTAAAAATTAAAACAATAAGAGTTGAATAATTGATACTATTAAAATAATTAATTATTTGCATAGTAATATTTATAATGTTTGATTAATATGAATCAATTATTATTAAAATATAATAATAACAATTATAATTTTAATAAAATAATAAAAATCTTTTATTGAATTTAATATTTTTAATAACATAATTAATTTTGGAAAGTATATTGATATTAATAAAATTTATAATAATATTGATATTGATATTAATAAAATCTATAATAATATAATATTGATATTGATATTAATAAAATTTATAATTATATATATTGATATTGATATTAATAAAATTTATAATTATATATATTGATATTAATAAAATTTATAATTATATAATATTGATATTGATATTAATAAAATTTATAATTATATAATATTGATATTGATATTAATAAAATTTTAACTAGTATCAAATAAATCGGTTTTAGTTATAAATTACTTAATAAAAATAACTAAAAGATAATTTCTATTAAGATTATTAAATAAACACAATAGGTAAATAAATTTGTATTTTTCTAGCATTTTTTTAAATTAAAATTATTTAATTATTATTTAAACGATTATAAATATAAATTTAAAATAAATAAATTTTTATTTTTCTAGCATTTTTTTAAATTAAGATTATTTATTTTAAATTAATATTTATATCGTTTAAATCAATTAAACATTCTTCCCATAATTTAACTAATTCATTTCTGTTGTATCCATTATAAAATAAATTTATTTCCTTACTTTTGTAATTTTAAATTAAAATTTTAATTTCATCAGTTGCACTAAATATTTTTTGCTTTTTTTTCCAATTTCCTTTAGTTCTCCTTTGATAATCATTATAAGATAAGTTTTCTTCTTCTTTTAATATATATATTAATTTATAAAATAAAGGTTTATTTGGAAATATATTATTTAAGTAGCTATTATAAGATTCTGATGCATTGTTTGTTAAACGCTCTATATTTTCATAATAATTCCAATTATTAACATTATACTTAAGTAAATAATTTTTATTAAAATATTCTTAAAATTGTAGAAAATTATTATACTTTTTTTTTGACAAATTCTTTTTATTATAATATAAAAATCAAATATATAGTTAGGGTTTATAAACGGTAAGTTCGAAATAGCTTTATAATAAATATATACATCATTATTATTCTTCACTTCATGATAACATAATATATTTTTTTGTTTTTCTAATGATCTTTTGTAATGCCAAACACAATATTTAATATTTATATTGGGAAAAACTTTTTTTGCGACATTAGATATACCTTGTTCAAAATCACAATGAAAATTAATTGTAGTAATTAATGTATTACTCCTAAATTTATTTGCATTTTTTTTTATTTCTTTAAATAATGTTTCATATGTAGATTGTTTTTTATTTTTTAATATAGAAATGGAAGTAGTGTAAAACATATTAAATTCCCCAACATAAGTTCTTGTTATAAATAACTGATAACTAAATTTCGGTGCTGCATAAAATGTACCGTCCGCAAATATATTTTTATGATAATTCGAAAATAAATATGCTTGGAATGGTGATTGAAAGATTATTAGATCAGGGTTTTTAAATATCATAAAATTTTCATTTCTTTTTGTTTTATAATATTTTGATTCAATGGGAATATCATCAAAACTTTTTATGTTTGGAGGAAATTGTTTATTTATATTTCTTATTATTTGGGATCTAATTGTACTATATTCGGGACATATAAGTCCCATTTCTTGAGAAACGGCATTAAATATATGTTTAGGTTTTATATCCATAGGAATTGAATTTTTCTTAATTTCTTCCTTAATTTTATGCTTTGCTACTGATATAGACACATCAATTTCTTTTTCGAGATGGTTATGTAAACTTTCATATTTTAAAGCCTCCTTTTTATCATTTAAAATAATTAAAGATTTACATTTATTTAAAGTCTTATATTCAGTGCATCTATAAATTTTTGATTTATCTTTCCTTTGAAATGAAAAATTAAATTTGTGTTTTTTATTAATAATAATTTGTTCATTTCCTCGATTTGTTTCACTTATTTCAATTTCTATATTGTCTTCCATTAATAATTAAAAATTTTCAATAAAATATTTTAATAAATATACTTTTAAATGCTTTGAAACTTTTTTTTTTTTAATATTTAAAATAATAAACCTTTTTTTAGTTAATTATATAATTATTTAAATAATTATTTAATTATTAATTATTTATTATTTCTTTATTTACTATTTTATTTATTTATTTTTATTTTTATTTTTTATTTTTTATTTTATTTTATTTTATTTTACTTTATTTAATTTTTTAATGCTTAAAAAATAAATTTTTATTTATTTTTATTTTATTTTTTAATGTTTAAAAAAAAAAGTTTTCTTATTTCTTATTTTTATTTTATTTCTTAAGCATTAAAAAATAAAATGTTTATTTATTTTTATTTTATTTTTCAATGTTAATAATACCTAACCTAATTATTATTTATTGAAGTGTTGTATTTCGCCAAAAGTTGAATTTCGTCAAATTCTTGGTGGCTTATAAAATTTTGTCATAAAATATCACCACATTTAATATTCACACCATATTGTGAATATATGGCTTTTTAAAAATTGTAGAAAAAAGCCACAAATTTATGATACAATTAGATATACGCCCCACGTAAGATTACGTGTTTGAAAATTTTAGAGAATTGTAATTTTATTTATTTAATTAATTAATTATTATTTATTAAATTTTTAATAAAATTAAGTGGCTTAAAATTAAAAATATTTAAGCCATACAACAAAATACAAATTTATGTAATAAAAATTTTCGAAATGCACACTCCCCGTGATACGCACAAGATTCAAAAATTTAAAAATATAATAACCTAACCATACTAAAATAAAATATAATAAATAATATTAAATTATATTTTATATTTATTAAAATACCAGAAAATAAGCCAATGAGATATCACAAAATTAAAATTAGCCAATTATATTTCAATTATATATAATGGTTATATAAAGAGTTTCAACTCATAAAAAACAATGCAATATATTTTTTAATAAATCATATATAATATGATAAGTTTACCCAAACCTTTTGTTCTACATCGACCGTACTTTACAGGATCATGTATATAGTACGTTTCCCGTCTTTGTTTTCCAAATAAGACACATTTACTAAGTTGGTTGAGGATGGGTAGCACCAGTTCATAGCGGGAAGTGTTAATTATACTTGTTTATTTAAAAGACGAGTATTATTAATTTGAAGAACGTGCCTATCAAGTTTTTCCGTTGGTATGGCAAGAACTCGGTTGCCTTCTGACAACTTATTTTTAATAATTTTAAAAAAAAATTAAATTTAAAAATTTATATTATCAAAATAGTTTATTCTGTTATAATGAAAGAGTTCTTAATAATTATTTTTAAATACTATTTAGCTAATTATATTGATTTTACAAATACCATTATTAATATTATTATTATTTTACAAAACCATTGATAATCATGGAATGAAAAGTTTATAATTTTTATTTTTCTTTTTAATTATTTCGATTTGAATAAAAGTTTGTAAATTATATTCATATTATTGTTTTACATATATAACCTTGAATTATTATTGTAAAAAAATTATAATAAAAAATAATAGTAAATTTATTTTCAAGTGTAGAAACAAGCAAACAAACAAAAAAAAACAAAACAAAACAAAAAAAAAAATTGATAAATTAATAAATAGGATATTTACAGTTATTATAATTATATTATAGACATTACAATTTAGAGAGTTTTATATATATATATATATATATATATATATTTTTTTTTTGATTTTAAATAGTCATATTTATATAAAAAGATAAAGAATAAGAAAAAAAAAATAAAATAAAATAAAATAAAAAATAAAAAGGAATACTGAAAAATTTAACTTGTTTCTATATAAAAATAAATTATTTTAATACTTCATTTTATTGATATCTTTATTTATTTTTATTCTTTAACACTAATAATTTTGTTCATATTTATGTAGTATTTATAATAAAATTAAAATTAAATTTATTCAAATATTTTCAATTTTTGTAAATAAATAATTATTTATTTATTTTAATTAAAAAAATATTTTCTTATAAAAATTGAAAATATTTGAATAAATATAATTTTAATTTTATTAAATTAAATAAATAATTAATATAAAATGGTGTGAATAAGTTTATTCAGTTTTTAATAATTTTGGTAACTATTTTCCACTAAAATAGAACACCAATGATATGAGCTGTTTTTCCTGATTCATTGAAGGTTGATGGTAAAGGAATAGCCTATATCAGTCGTACTAATTACAGTTTTCTGTAATTCTGATAATAATGGATGATTATCCTTTTTTAAGTGGTCTTTTTGAAGATGACATTGTGTTTTGCGCTCCTATAAGATCTCAACTTAAGAATTTGTTAAAATTTGCCAGTTGATGGGATAAAAATAATGAAATACAATTTTGTATCAATAAATGTGTAAGTTTAGTAGTATTAGGGGAAGTTTCCAAATTTCATAATAATAGTTAGTAACCCTACTTTTTATCTTTCAAGTCAAGAGTTACCTAAAACGAATTGCTACATCTACTTAGGTGTACCGTTTTCAAATGATTTAGAGTTGAAACCGATCATACAAGAATGAATAATAAAATTAGAAAGGCACTTTTTTATTCCATTTAAGGATTTCTTGAGAATTCACATATTCCTATCCATTATAAATGAATGCCATTTTCAGCTATAGTAATTGGGCAAGTTTCGTATTATTCACCTCTATTTGAATCAAACAAAGAAAGAACGAGAAGTATATAGAGACTAGTTAATTCAGGATTATACTGGATTGAAAGATTTTCTAATGGGAATACCTTTACATTCTTTTATAGTGTTTCGAAAGAACTAAACATTCCTCCTCTTACGTCGAAATGTGCAATTGCTCATGTATGGTGTTTCGAAAATGGAAAAACTCGAAATGTATTATCTCTGATTTCTGGTGGTTATTCTAAAACGCCATTCTTGGTTCTATCTGTCGTCCTTTTCACAGAAATTATACCTTGGGCTAGTACTCGACAACGGTTACTATCCAGACGATATAAGCGCAAACTAACCAGGATCGTTAATGCTGAAAATGCAGTATGACAAGCCAGCAGGGCCAATACCTCTGAAGGAGAAGACCATAATTTCTTTCAGGTAATCAATTCAAACTCTAATCCTGAATAAGAATTCACTTTAAGCAGAAATATTATAATCTGGAAATGACGTTCGTTACATATGAACTTTTTTTCTGAATTTATTTATACACTTTATTTTAAATATTACTTTTTATTTCACATTATTATTTAAAATATTATTATCTTCTAAATGGACAAATAAATTTATTATTTTGTTTAGTCTGTGTTTTATTTTATAAAAAAATATTCATGCAATTAATAAATTTCATAAATTAATACAAATCCATCTATGAAATTATAGTGAGGTAATAAACCAAATATATATATATATAAAAGGAATGTTAAAGAGTTCTAATTATAATTTCTTTTGTTAAGTAATATAAATATTTTATAATCAGTTATATTTTTTTGAATAAAAAACTTTCGAAAGAAAATAGATAAAGATTAATCCATTTAAAATAGCTATAAATAATATTTTAGTATATAATTCATGATTTGGATAGGAATTATTTCATATAATTTATATTAAACATGACTATTATTTATAAAATGAATAAATATAGATAATGAGTATAAATAATTATAAATAAATAAATAAATAAATAAATAAATAAATAAATAAATAAATAAATAAATAAATAAATAAATAAATAAATAAATAAATAAATAAATAAATAAATAAATAGATATAAATGGGAAGAAAATTATCTTTCTTAGATTATAAAAAAAATTAATATAAAATGCATTAAAACATTTAAGTGAATAATTATTTCCTATTTATATTCTTAATAAAATAAACCAATTAAATAATGTATTAAATAAATATTATAGAAAAAAGTTAAGTCAATATATATAATTATTTTATCTCTAAAAAATTTTTATCTTGATTAAGTATCATTTAAAAACGGGAAAAAAATTTTTAAAGAAAAAAAAAGAAATATATATATATAAACTTTAAATATTTATGATTCTTAAATACAACATATTATGTTATATCTATAAAAATAGAATTGTAAAATTTTTTTTAAAAGTATTAATACTTAACATTTTTTTTAATATAATCAAATATGCGTAATGAATATTATTTCCTATTTGTATTTTTAATAATTAAAACCAATTAAATAATGTATCAAATAAATATTTCTTTTAAAAAGAATTAAGTCAATATATATAAATTTTTTATTTCTAAAAATATTTATTTTGATTATAAATTAAAGTATCATTTAAAAAAATAGGAAAAATTTCTTTAAAGAAAAAAAAGAAATATATATATATATAAACTTTAAATATTTATGATATATATGATAATATATTATATCTAAGTTTTATAGTTTTTTTTTTTTTTTTTTTTTAAAAAAAAAAAAAAAAACTATAAAATTTAAAAAGGAATTAATCATCTTATATTAATTTATATTAATTTCAATATATATTTTAATAACCTTCTGAAGATTAAAAATTTTATTTTATTTTTTTTTTTTTTGTTGCTATGACTTAACTATTATTAAAAAGATCAATTATATGAATGATATGAAGGATATAATTGTTATAGTAATTTTGTCAATTTTTTTTTAAAATTTTAGTATTATTATTGAAAATAATTAATATATATAGTTATATAGAGAAGAGAAAGTAAAAAGAATATGAATTAATGAATCAATTTATTATATGAAATAATAAATTTTTTTTATTATTATAAAAATTATATACCAACCTTATTTATATTTTAAAATAAAAATAATTTATATTTTAAAATAAAAATATATTATTTATTATTATTAAATAGAATTCTTGTTTTTTAAATTTTTAAAATAAGTGTTAGTTTTATTTATTAAAGAATTTCAGTAGTATAGTTTTTTTTTTTTTTTTTTTTTTTTTTTTTTTTTTTTTTTTTTTTTTCATATTTAATTACGTAATAAATATTATATATTAAATAAATAATAAAAAAAAATTAAAATGAAAAAATTTATATTTCATTTATATATGTTTTTTATATTTCGAAGTTGTTTATGTCAAATAAATGAAACATCATCAATCGATTATAATGAATTAACAAAGTATACACTTGATACCTATGATAAGAATAATAAAGCAACTAGATACCATTTAAATTATGATTTTCAAAATCACCTTTTTAAGGAATATAGTGACTATAAATTAGCCTTTTTGTACGAAACCAAATTTTTATTTATTTTATATATAAATATATTACTTTATTTAGAATTTAAATAGATATAATAATATAAAATAAAGTAAAATAATTGTGTGAAATATAAATAAGTACAAGCATTAATAAAATAAAATAAAATAAAATAAAATAAAAAATATAAAGTAGAATATGAATATAATTAATGAACAGATTGAATAGAATAGAATAAAATAAATAAAATAAAAAATTTAAATTTATAATAGTATAAAAATTTTATTAATATCTATTTTTTTTCAATGATAAAATTTAAAATATAATATTATTTTATGTATTTTCATTCTTACTTTTTTTTATAGACCTAATGTTCAGTACGCCATAATATGTCATGAAAATGATATTGATAAAAATGATAATGAAAAAAAAACAATGATATTTTGGAATATAGCAACCTATGAAATTTTTATTGCCACATCTATTTATTTAAATGCATTTCCAGTATGGTATATTGAACAAAAGAAAAATGGAAATACATTTTGTATGAGATTTGATTCCGTTGGATGGTATATATATAATTTATAATATTATATATATATATATATATTTTTTTTAATTGGTTTAAAAAATAATTTTATTTTTATCATTTTTTATATATAAAATAGGTATAACAATGGAAGAGCAGATATATGTAAAAACGAGACATTACCATGTCCCGATTTAATTATTCTAAATACTTCACAAGTATAATATTACAAAAATAATTTTTTTTTTTTTTTTTTTTTTTTTTTTTATATATATATATAATTTTAGAAAATTTTATATTTAAATATTATATGTTATTTTTAAATTAATTTATTAATTTGTATTAAATATTATTACTATTATTATTTTTATACATTTTATATAAAAGGTAACATATAGATATTTTAATGATGATACTTTAAATTTAAATAAATATTTCAGAAAATATAATAAAAAGTATGGGAAATCTTTCGAAAGTTTACTGAATAAATATTCATATTATGAATGTTGGTTTTAGTTTAATAATAAAATAAATAATAAAAAATAATATATATATTAAGTTAATTTTTTTTATAATACTATTATATAACTATTTAATTTTTTTTTTTTTTTGAACTATTAAGATCGAATTGATAATAATTGGTTAGCTGTACCAATATCAGAGGATTTTAGAATATTTCAATTTAATTTAACAACATTTAATGAATGTAAAAGCAAAGGATATGATCTTCATTATCCTCCAGTACATCATCTATTAATTCATTTTATTTTTTATATAGTATCAATTTTTTAAGAGAAATAATCATTAAAAATATTATACATATTATAAATTATAATTAATATTGAAATTCAAAATATTAATATAATAATAATTTTTTTTGTTTATATAAATATAAAAAAATTTAGCCATTAAGTAATTATTGGTATGTTTAAATAAAATTAAAAAAAAAGCAATGTTTTATTATTTTATTATAAAACTCTATATATATTTAAAAAATTGTTAATTAATATCAAAAATTATGATATTTTTTTTTTCAAGGGGAACAAACTATAAAGAAACAGTATGTATTTATAAATAAAAAATAAAAGAGTAAATATATATATCATATATATTTTAAACTTTAATTTAAACTTGTTTTTAATATTTATATATACTTTGTTTTATATTATATTATAATAAAATTAGTGGACATGGAAAAAAGCTTTTGAATATGCAGAAATGATTACTAAATGTACAAAAAAACCAGGATTACAGATATTAAATAATTATAATGAAGGTATATTTTCATCTTATGTATTATAATTTTTAAACGAACAAAAATTCTTATAAATGTATATATATTTATTTTTTTTAATATATAATTATAATATCTGCTTAATATTTTATATTAATATATGAAATATAAGACTTAAATTTTTTTTCTACACTATGTCATTCTTTAAATATTCCTTTTATAACGGAAGATGTTAAAAGTAATATTAAAAAATGCGGTTTAAGAAAACCATTCGCAATAGAAAAATTATCAATATTAAAAAATTTAACAGAAAACCACTATGTAATAAATATTAAAATAATTTTTTAATTAAATATTAAATAAGAAGTATAATTTAAAAAAAAAATATTATTAATATTTTTCATATTATTATTATTACTTAATAATAATAATAATAATAATAATAATAATAATAATAATAATAATAATAATAATAATAATAATAATAATAATAGTAATAGTAATTTATTAATTTACAAATAAAAATTTTTTTATTATATAAATTAATTTGTGTATATAATAAAAAGATTGAAATGTGGTTAAATAAGACAGAAGTTGAAGAATGGCAAAAGTCTCCATATCCTGAATCTGTTGATAAACAACCAATTATAACATATGATAAAAATTATGTTTCAAATGTACCTCAAGTAAATGGAATGTTTTATAACACATTATTTGAGACGGTAGAAAATTGATTTATATAATATTATAATAAAATTTTCATATTTATTAAAAAAATGAATAAAATTAATGATAATAATAAGAGAAAATATTAATTTTTTATATTTTTTTTCTAATTATTTATATTTATTGTATTATTATAATAAAAGAAACATTATCCTGAAATGAAATATGCAGTAATTTATAAAAAAAAATAATTATTATTATACTTTTTAATAAATATATAATAAATAATTTTTTCTTTATATATATATATATATATAATATTAAATATATTAAATAATGTATTATTAATATTTATAAATGTTATTTATTTTTATTATTAATATTTTTTAATAACAGTATGTTCCGGGATCAACTTCAAGTAATATGTTATTCCATATTTATTATTCTATTAGATTTTATAAAATATATTTTAATTCATTAATTTTTATTCTTTATATATATATATATATTTATTTATTATTATATATATATTATCAATGCTTGTATTTTTTTTTAAAAAGTACTTTTAGGAACAGGTATTTTGTGTTGATAAATATTTAAGAATTCCATTAATGTATTATAATATTATTATAAGTATCATATTCTAAAATGCTTATTTAATTTTCTATTTATCAAATTATTTAATAGGAATTATTATTACAAAAAAATCAAGATTTCCAGATGAAGCTTTTGAATTTATTGAAGTTTTAATTAATGAAAAATATCCTTTTTATACAGAATTAAATATCTCTAAATCTGTAAGCTGATCATTTAATAATTTAATAAAAATATTTCAATTTTTTTATTAACTTTTTAAATATTGAATATATATATATTTATATTATTTTTTTTTAAAAAAATATTTATAGCCTATAGAAAATATTTACGGAAAAAAGTAATATTTATTCATTATACATATAAAAAAAAAAAGCCAAAAAAAAACATTAAAATATTTAATTAATCTTTTATTTATTAAATATAATGGAATATTAATTTTAAATTAATAATTAATTAAAAATCAATGGTAATATTATTATAGATGTATAAAAAACTATGAAACATTTAAGAAAAATAATTGTAGCTCATTAATACAGTCTGATGGAATTTATCCATATTATTATATAAACAATAATAAAACTAATATTATTTATTTGACCCATAAAAATATTGGATCAAAGAGAGGAATTTCAGTTAATGTTGATACTTCAAATTCGTCTATATTTGGTAATATTTTTGTTAATAAAGATTTTATATGCGACAAACAGGCTAATTTTGAAGAAAATACTATTACTTATCAAAATGACTATAAACTTGTCATCCCACTTAGTAATAATAGAACAGTTTCTTTAAAATCTACAATAGATATTAATATAAATTTAGATCAAACAATTGAAATGATATGTTCTATATATGATGAATCATTACAAAAATCAAAACCTATTCAAGTAAAATAAGAAATAATATTCAAAAAAATAAAAATAAAAA
Organism: Neocallimastix lanati (nom. inval.); assembly: GCA_016946835.1. Lineage (NCBI taxonomy): Eukaryota > Fungi > Neocallimastigomycota > Neocallimastigomycetes > Neocallimastigales > Neocallimastigaceae > Neocallimastix > Neocallimastix lanati (nom. inval.). The sequence goes on along the minus strand of JACVTC010000094.1, from coordinate 41,028 downwards.
TAAAAATTTATATTAATAAAAATTATTAATTTTAAATTAATTTTTTATTATATTTAAAATAATTATAAAACAAAAAATAAACCATTTGATTAATTGTAGTTTCCATACTCTAATTTGTAAATATATATAATTTAAGTATATAAATTTATATGAAAATTAAATAAATTCATAAAAAATAATTTATTATTTTTTTCATAAATATATTTTATATCCATTATTTTTGTTGAATTTTTTTTTTATAAATAAAAGTTATGAAATGGATAATGTTATTTCAAAATCACCAATATCTCTTTTGTTTGCACATCTTTATTATAAACATAATACAACAAATGAAGGTTCCTTTGAACAAATAGTTAATGAATGTTGTGATATAATTGATAATGCATTAATTCCATATTGTCAGAATAATAATAATATAAAGTTTTCATTTACTGAATGCTTTAGTAACAATCTAACCATGTCTATAAAATATTTAAATTGCAAAACTAAAGATGATGATGAAATTCCAAGATATATTAATTGCAATTATATACCTTATTCAAATAATAAAGGATATATTTTAATTATATTTTCAACAATATCTTCCTTTATTAATATGATTTTTCTATCTATATTATTGTTGTAATATTTAATATTAAAATAATTTATCAAATCAATATAAATATTTTAATTATTTCCAATAATATATATAATAAAATTTTTATTCTTATATATTTATATGTATATTTTTTTTTAATTAAAAATTTAATTCTTTATTCAACATAGTCATTACAGTAATAATGTTATAATTATTTCTGGTAGATACTTTTTATTTTTATTAATACTATCAATAATTTTATTAAATAGTACAGTGCTTCTTTGGATTGGTAAATTAACAAAATTGAAATGTATTTTAAAAATTTGGGCAACGACTATAGGTGTAAGAAATTATATATAAATATATATATATATAAATATATAATAATTATAATTTTACATGATAAATATATATTAATAAATATGAATACTAATGATAAATAAATATTTATTTTTATTAATATTTTTGTTTGTATTTTTTTTTTTATTTTTAATTATTTATTTTTTTTTTAAATTGATAACTATTGAAGATTGCCATATTTATAATTTCCTCTTCAATAAAGTCAGAATACATTTATTCTGTTTTTAATAACAAAGGATTAACAGAAACAAATTATGCTAATAAAAATTTTATTAAATATTATTTTCTACTTTTTTTTCAAATTATTTTATTAATATATTGGACAATTGATAATAATGGAATTGATATATCATTCAATTATCTTGAGAATGTTGGGTTTTATGAATCTAAATCATGCTCATTTGGAAATGAAAATATTTTAATGTTAATATTTGGAACTAATTTTATATTATTAATACTTTCGATTATTTTATCTTATCGTGGAAGATTAAGTTAATATTACAAAAAAATTAATTTTTTTTTTTTTATTTTCAAATTAATATTTATGTTAATATTATAAATATTAATATATATATATATTTGCTATTTTTTTTATTTTATATTTTATCTACATATATGTTTAATATTTATAAAGTTCCGGATGAATTTAATGAAGTAATTATATAAATTAGGATTTCTTTGTAAAAATAATTTTATTATAATAAAACTAATATATATATGGATATTTTTTTTTTTAACATTTTTAGTCTAAAAAACTATTGCATACTTCTATTTTATCTATATTTGTAGTAAATATATCAATAATTAATTTATATATTTCATTATATATAATATTTTAATGTATTATATAAGAATACATTTAAAAGTATTAATATTTTAATATTAAATAACAAAATTATTAAATATATAAATTTATATTAAAAAAAGGTAATACTATATATTATATCCATCAACTATGATAATAATGATAGTAAATATATATATATTTATATATTACTATTAATTATTGTAATATTACTGATTATAAGTGTAATTTTCATAATGCCGAAAATACTAAGAATATATAATATTTCTACAGAAAGAAGGATTTCAATAAGAATTTCTAATAATGAAGAAAATTTATAAAATAATATTCACAATACTGAATAAAAATAAAATTATTATTATAATATCATAAATAATAATATCATTAAAAATAATTTAATAAAAAGAATTTAATAAAAAGAATATTAAATAAAATATTTATTTATATATATTTATATTAAATATATAAATATATTAAAAAAATATTCATGTATTAATATGTTAATGAATTCTCTAAAAATTTAATAAAATATATAAAATTTATGAAAATTTTTTATTTAAGAAATGCTTTAAAAAAAGAAATTTTTTTTTTTTTTAATTCTTCTTTTTTTTTTTTATATTAAAATGTTAGAAATAAAGTTTAATATATGAATTCTTGTTAATAAACTGAATAATTAAACTATATATTAAATGATAAAATAAAATGAAGGCAACTAAAGTAATAAAAAATGTACTAATAGGTATTGTATTGTCCATAATTAGTTTATTTTCTTAATTCGAAACAATTAGAACAGTGGGACGATTAATTAATTAAAGTATTCCTAGTGGTAATATATATTAAGGCATGATGATAAATGTCAATGATTCAAAGCCAGGGATTTATATTTATGGTAATAATTAATTAAATTTTGTATTGTTAAATATACATGGTGACCAAGATTATCAAAACAATTATAAAATAGCTGAAAATTATTTAAAGTAGTTGAAGCTACTTGTAAAAAAATTAGATATCATGAAAAATATGGAACATACCCTTATTTTTGAAAGAAATAATTTTCAAATATTATTCATGATATTTATAAAAATGAATATTATAGGTCCAATTAGAACATAATATTTTAAATAGTAATTTGAATTAAAGTTATATTCAAAATAAAATGAATAAATAAATTCAGAAAAAAGGTTTATATGCAACCAATCTCACTTCCAAGAATATAAGATTTCTATTTAAAGAGAATTCTTATTCCAGATTAGAGTTTGAATTGACTATCTGAGTTTTTTTTTTTTTTTTTTTTTTTTAGACATTTTAATTATAATAAAAAATAAAAAAATTACAGAATTAATAAAATAAATAAATATTATTTGTCCAATAGGAACATAATAATAAAGAAATAGTAACGTGAAATAAAAAGTAATAATCAAAAATAAGTGTATAAATAAATTCAGAAAAAAGTTCATATGCAACGAACCTCACCTCCTTATGGATTAGGGTTTGAATTGACTATCTGAAAGAAATTATGATCTTCTCCTTCTGAGGCATTGGCCCTGCTAGCCTGTCTTAATGTATTTTCACCACCAATAAGGAACTTATATAATCGATTACCATGTTACATATCTATTTACACACTCATTATTCAGAAAATTATTAATATTAACATGATTTTCACCAATTGACCTATTCACTACATTATTAGTAACCTTTATTAATGAGAAGTTATAATAATTATATTATTAATATGAAAAAATACTAATAAATAGTGTTTAATGAAAATTAATGAATTTAAAATTTAATTATTAATTTGGAAATACCTATATATTATGTATTATTAATGTATTAATATGATTTTGTAGGATATATTTTATTATTATTTTACAATTATAATGATATAATAATAATAATAATAATAATAATATTTATACCATCAAAAATCTAATAATTTAAAATATATTAGGAAATCTTTTACTTTATTATTCAAATTAATATTAATTAACCAAGCTTTCCTTTTTTTTTTTTAAAAAAAAATTAAAAAACACATAATATATTTAATTTTTATAGATTCAAAAATATAACAATAACATTATTAAATCTTTTTATTTTTAATTTATTAATTATAATTTATTTTATTTTATTTAATTTTTTTTTCTTTTTTTTTTTTTTTTTTTAGAAAAATTAGAATATTACTATCAAAAATTTAAAAATTATACATTTTATGTATTTTTTTTTATTAATTTATACAGATATTAATGGTTTGCTTTTTTAGTAAAAATCCAACTTTATAAACATTATTAATAAAAAAAAATTTTTTTTTCTATCAATTAATTTTACCATGGGAGTTTTTTAGCACTGGCATCATCAGCTGGAACACAACCAGTAATATCAGTAAGTTCTTTTGGACATTGAACACGTTCAAAAGTAACGGATGGATTATCAGCATTTTTGAACCAGTTAAATCTCCATTTACAACCTTCTTGTAATTCAGTTGGAAGTTGGCTACAGTCAGCAGCTGACTTGACACCACCATAACGTTCTCCCCAACCATCATTTGGAGCACCAAATTGAGAAGAACAACCATTGAAGATACCAACACCACCACCTGGCATTTGAATATCAAAGTGATTATTAGAAAGATCACCACCAGTGTTAGTAATTTGGACAACCATTTGTTTACCAGCAATTGGACCAGAAGTGAATTCAAGTCTTTGACAAGTACAACACCAATCCTTTTGACTACCACTACTGAAACCAGCAGCAACGAAACCATAGGAAACGTTGTCGTTAATAGCCCATGGTTGATTATTACTACACATGTAACCACTACCACCAGAACAAGCACTACCAATTAAATAACTGAAGTTATTAATAACGGTCTTACCATCCTTTTGACAAGCATTAACTGGATGTTTAGCATTGGTATTTTCACTCCATGAACAAGAAGCAAGACAACAATCCCAGTAACGAGTTGTCTTACCAGTTTGTCCACCAGTAACTAAAATATATTTTTTTATTTATATATTTAAAAAATTTAAAAATTTTAAAATAAAAAAAAATAAAATAAATTTTATTAGTTTTTTTTTTTTTTTTTTTTTTTTTTTTTTATTTTTATTTTTAAATCAATTATCTTTTTTCTTTTTTTTTTTTTTTTATAATTATAAATTCATTACTATGTTTAATGTATTTTTATATTATGTAATTATTAATATTGTATATTATATTATACTATTTTATATTATTTAGTTTTTTTTTTTTTTCTATATTGTGATATTACGATTCAATTAATTCATATTATTTTATTGTTATAAAAATTTTATATTTCTAAATATACTTTTTTTTATGTTTTTATATTTTATTTAAATTTTTCATATAATTAAAATATTTATATATATATATATATATTTTTTTTAAAAAAAAATAAGTCAAAATATATATATTTTTTTTTATTTTAATTTTTTCCTTTTTACCTTTTGGTGGGTTGGATGGAGCACTTCCACCACCAGAGGAAGAAGAACCTTGGTTTTGGTTTTGATTTTGGTTTTGATTTTGGTTTTGGTTATTATTACTACTACTACAGGTATTTTTGATACCACACCATTGATTATTTTCAATACCCCATTTACCATCATTATCGGTATATTCTACCTTACAACCATTACAACATTGATATCCTTGGTTTTGACCAGTGCATTGACCACCTGTTGCACTTTGTTGATTACTTATACCACACCAATTACCATTTTCAACACCCCAATTTCCGTCATTATCTGTGTATGCAACTTGCTTATTCCAACTACTACAACATGGATAACCAAGTCTAGTAGAAAAACAGTCAGCATTTACTTTAGCAATAGCAGCTACTAAGGCAATACATGAAGTAATAACGAATTTCATCTTTTTTTTTTTTTTAAATATATAAAAAATTGGATTAAAAAAAATAAATGTTAATAAAAAGTAAAAATAATTTATATTTTTTTTTTTTATTTTTTTTATTTAAATTTATTAATTTTAATTGTGTTTCCTAAAATAGCAGTTTAGTAATATAAAAAAAATAAAAATAAAATTTTAAATATAATTTATATAATTTAATAAAATAAAATATAAAAACTGTAATACTTAATTTTAAATTTAGTATCAACTATATTTTAAAGTTTTTATATAATTTTTTATAATTTTTATACACCACAATTAAAATTAGAATTATGTATACTCTATGGGAGATATATATGTATATAATTAATAAAATTTTATTGTTTTTAATAATAGTATTAAAGAAAATATTTTTGTATCAAATTAAAAAATATATATATATATACATATAATTATTAAAATATATATATAATAATAGAAATATATATATATATAATTATAAAAAACATAAATATAATAATTAAAATATATATATTAAGTATAATGAATAATAATTTGAATATGTTTGAATCCAAAAAAAAAAAATAATTTTTGAAAAGTGTATAAATTTCAATATTATTATTTTCCAATAATGATAAATGTAAAATACATTTAAAGGGTAGAAACATTGAAACAAAATCTACTTATTAATATCAATTTTAAAAATATATAAATTTTATTATTATCCAAACATTTAGTAAAATTAAAAGTTAATTTTATTTTTATCATTAAATTTTTTAAAATAAATTATATATAATTTTAAGTACCAAGATAAAAATAATCTTATACCAAGAATTAATAGTTATATAATTAACAGTAGAAAAATTAAAAAAAATTAAAGGAAAAAAAAATTGTATTATAATATGGTACTATAATATTATATATTTTCATTATTAATAGTTTTGGATAAAACTATAATTGTATTTTAATTAAAAAAATTGAATAAATAAATATATATATATAATAAAATCGATACATTTAAATCATTTAATAAGAATAAAAGTAAAAAAGAAAAATGAATCATAATATTTATAATACATATAATATATTTAGTACTTTTTTTTTCTTTTTTATTTTTTTCCAATATATAAGTATTAAAAAATTTTTTTAATACTATTTTATTAAAAAAATACTAATATTAATAAAAAAAAAATTATGATAAATAAAAATTAATATTTTTTTTTTTTTTAGATTTTTTTTTAAATAGTAAATAGCATTTATATAAATTTTAGTAATATAAAAATTATAATTTTATTTTTATTACTATTTACAATATTTGGTTGTTTTATTATTATAAATTCTAAGAACGACAAAAAAAATAAATAAATACAAAATAATAATAATAAATAATAATATTATATATGAAACTTTTTTTCAATATTTAAAGAAATTTTTTTTTTTGTTAAAAATATAAAAAGAACCAAAAATTTATGTTATTAAATTATCATTTTTATATTATTATATCATAAGATAAGTATCAAGCCACATAATACTTTATGTATATAAATCCTGTTTTACCCCTTTCTATATTTGATAACTCGTTAACTTTATACTAATAAACAATCTCTATTATATATTATGAGTAACTCTTAATTGTTATTTTTGACAAAAATAAAAAAAAATAAAAAAAAAAATAAAAAAATATTATAATTTAAATAATTCTTTCTTTTTTATTATATTAATTTTTAAGTTTATTTTTTTTTATTTCTATCTACTCCATGTTCTATCAAATATTTTAAATATTCTACTATATCTTTATTTCCGTTATAGCTTGGTTTAAACAATGGTCTTTCACCATATTTATTTTCTTTAATTATATCTGCACCATTTTCTACTAAATATACAACTAAATCTTTATTTTTTCTTTCACATGCATAAAATAATGGCGTTTCACCAATTTTATCTTCTTTATTTATATTTTGCTCCATGTTCTACTAAATATTCTACTAAATCTTTATTTCCACTTTTACATGCCTTGGATAATGGTATTTGTCCATATACATTTTCTTTGTTTATATCTGCTCCATATTCCAATAAGAATTTTATTAAATTTTTATTTCCACTTTCACAGGCATAAAATAGAGGTCTTTCTCCATACTTATAATTTACTTTATTTATATCCTCTCCATGCTTTGCTAAAAATTTTATTAAATTTTTTATTCCCATCTTTGATTATATACTTATCTTTTATATATAAAAAATATCGTTTTCAAAAATTAATAGAATTTTATATTCTTCTTTGGAAATTTCTTTATCTAAATCAAAGATAGAAATAAAAGTTTTATTTTTATTGAGATGAAGTATCCATTTAATAAATTCATTATCATAAAATTTTGAGAAATCAAAAAATATTTTTTAATTTCTCCATATTTGAATTCTTTATTAATTCTTTTATTTCAGAAAAAGTAACATATAAACCATTTTCTTGATTATTTGCTATGGTTTTAATTTTTTAGACGTATGTCCATTATCATTATCTTCTTCAGATTTTTTATCTCTCTTTTTTAAACTGTTGTTCATATTACCTGTATTTAATACTGTGTTTATGCGTTTTATTATTATTATTATTATTATTATTATTATTATTATTATTATTATTATTATTCGAAATTTATTTTTTTTATATTCAATAAATAAATAATAATAATAATTATTAAATCTTTTATTAATTTAATAAATATATTATTAGCTTTTTTAAAAAATAAAAAAAAAAAAAAATAGAAAAAATATTAATAATAATAATAATAATAATAATAATAATAATAATAATAATAATAATAATAATAATAATAATAATAATAATAATAGCAATAACTATGTCCATAATTGAATTATAAATATATTTATAAAAGGACATAAAAATATATATTATTATATATATATACTCCTATTTCCTTTATTTTTTTTTTTTTTATTTTTTTTTTTTTTTAATTAAAAAATATTAATAATTAAAATTTTAACTTTTTTAAAATTAAAATTATAAATCTCTAAAACGAATTAATATTCAAATAAATAAAATAAAATAAAATAAAGTAAAATAAAATAAAAATTTTCAATACTAACTTTTATTTAATTTTTTATCAATTTACAATTTATTGAAAGTAAATATATATATATATATATATAATAAAATCGATACATTTAAATCATTTAATAAAAATAAAAGTAAAAGAAAAAAAATGCATCATATTTATAATATTTATAATAAGTACTTCTTTTCCCTTTTCCCTTTTTTATTTTTTTTTTTCTTTTCAATATTTAAATAAAGAATTTTTTTATGAAATTTGTATATAAATTATTAAAAAAATTTTTTATACTATTTTATTAAAAAAATAATAATATTAATAAAGAAAAAAATTATAGTAAATAATTTTTTTTTTAAAAAGTATTCGTATGAATTTTAGTAATATAAAAATTTAAATTTTATTTTTATTACTATTTACAAATATTTGGTTGTTTTATTCTAATAAAATACTAACAATAAAAAAAATAAATAAATAAATACAAAATAAATATAATAAATAAATAATATTATATATGAAACTTTTTTTTTCAATATTTAAAGAATTTTTTTTTTAAAAAAACTTTCAATACTAACTTTTTATTAAATTTATTATTAATTTATTGAAAATTTTCTTTAAAGTATTCATTATCGAAAGAATAATTATTTAATACAAATATATTTTTACATTAAATAGAAAGATTTATTTTTATTAATATGTATTTTCTTTATTTTTATTTTATTTTATTTTATATTTTATTTTGATTATTTAAAAAAATTTAAAAATTATGAATTCAATTTAAAACTTTTTTTTTTGTATAAAATTTAAATTTATAATAGAAATATTTTTTCTTGATTATTATAATTTTAAAAAAAATATATATATATATATATATCTTTCAATTTTATTTTTAATTAATAAAAGAAAAAACTTTTTGTAATTAAAATTTTTAGATTCAATTTTTTATTTAAAAAAAAAAAAAAAATATTGAAGAAAAATCTTTTTCATATTAAACAATTTACCATGGGAGTTTTTTAGCACTGGCATCATCAACTGGAATACAACCGGTGATATCAGTAAGTTCTTTTGGACATTGAACACGTTCAAAAGTAACGGATGGATTATCAGCATTTTTGAACCAGTTAAATCTCCATTTACAACCTTCTTGTAATTCAGTTGGAAGTTGGCTACAGTCAGCAGCTGACTTGACACCACCATAACGATCTCCCCAACCATCTTTTGGAGCACCAAATTGAGAAGAACAACCATTGAAGATACCAACACCACCACCTGGCATTTGAATATCAAAGTGATTATTAGAAAGATCACCACCAGTGTTAGTAATTTGGACAACCATCTGCTTACCAGCGATTGGACCAGAAGTGAATTCAAGTCTTTGACAAGTACAACACCAATCCTTTTGACTACCACCATTGAAACCAGCAGCAACGAAACCATAGGCGACGTTGTCGTTTACAGCCCATGGTTGATTATTACTACACATGTAACCCTTACCTTTAGAACAAGCACTACCAATAATCCAATCGAACTTGCTGAAGACCGTTCTACCATCTTTTGAGCAAGCATTTACTGGATGAGAAGCTTTAGTGTTTTCCTTCCATGAACAAGAAGCAAGGCAACAATCCCAGTAACGAGTTGTCTTACCAGTTTTTCCGCCAGTAACTATTTTTCAAAGTCATAATTTATTATTAATATTAACAAAAAAAGATATAAAAAAAAAATAGGTTATTTTTTTTTTTTTTTTTTAGATTAATAATTTCCATTTTACTAAAAAAAAAAATATTAAATATCATATTGATTTTTTAAATAATAAAATAAAAATAATATCAAAAAGTAAAATTGTTTTAAAAGAAAAAAAAAAAAAAAAAAAACATACCTTTTGGTGGATGAAGTGGAACACCACCTGTGTTAACTGGCTGAGAGGGTTGAGATGGTTGAGATGGTTGAGATGGTTGAGATGGCTGGGATGATTGTTGTCCACTACAAGATTTTTTAATACCACACCATTGACCGTTTTCAACACCCCATGGACCATCACCATCAGTATATTGAACAGAACAACCATTACAACATTGGTAACCTTGATTTTGACCGGTACATTGATTGTTGTTTTGTTTTTGATCAGCTATACCACACCAATTACCATTTTCAACATCCCACTTACCATCACTATCAATGAATTCAACATTTTTATTGGAGCTACTACAACATGGGTAACCAAGTCTAGTAGAGAAACAATCAGCACTAACCTTAACAACGGCAGCAACTAAAGTTATACATGAAGTGTAAGAAAATTTCATTTTGATAATATTTTTTTTTTAAAAAAATACTGAATAAAAAAAAAAAAATTGTAAAAATTATTAAAACTATAAGAAATTAATAATAAATCAATTATTATAAATTCTTCGACTTTTTATAAATTTATTGAATAAAATGCTTTTTTTTTTCTTTAATTTTTATTAAAATTGATATCCAGTATCAATGTTTAAATTAGAATAATAACATTAAAATTTTTTTGGAATTTTTTTGCTATTTTATATATACTTTTACTTTAAACTTTAATAATTATTATTATGAATAGAAATTTTTGACATTGAAATAAATTAAAAAGATAATAAATTTTTTTTTAAAAAAACTTTTGGATGTATGAAATTTTATTATATATAATTAAAATAAAAAAAATTATGTAATAATTCATTATTTAATGATATAATAATATAATAATATAATAAAATATATGAAAGTGAAATATATAACTTTATTTATATTTATAATAATATAAAATATGTAATTAAGATAATTTATGTCAAATAAAATAAAATATTAACCTATAATAAAAAACTAAAAAAAAAAAAAAGAGAACCATATATATAAAATAATTTTAATATTTATAAAAATCACCAATATAATACGATAAATAAATAAATAAATAAATAAATAAATAAATATAAACTGAATTGATTATAAATCTTATTAAATAATAAAATAATTATATTAAAGAAATAATTAAAATTAAATACTTTTACTAAAAAAAAAAATATTATATTTATAATATCTTTTTAGTATCTTTGTTTTTATGAATATTTTTTTTTTTTGTTTTGTTTTGTTTTTAGCTTTATACTTTAATTATTAATAGTCAAATTGCAAGAAAAAAAATAGTTTAAAATAATTTAAATAACGCTAAATTATCTATTTTAATGATTATTCATTTAAATTTGATTTATATTATATATTATTTAAATAATATTTTAATTATATATTAAAAATTTTCATATATATTATAAATATATATTTTCTTATATATATTATATTTTGAGTGATTCTTATATATTTATTAAGATTCATGATGAAGATTTTAAAAATTCTATCTTTTTGTCTATTATTGTTGAAAATATTTTTTTTTTTTTTTTTTTTTTTTTTTTTTTTTGCTTTAAATAATATATACTTTTTTATTCATTAATACATTCAATATTTAATTTTGATTTATGATTTAATGCTATTATGTTCTTTTATAAATATTTAAAAAAACTTTTTTTTTTTAAATTAATATATAATATTTTATTTTATTTATTTATTTTAGATAGTTAACTAATTTAGTAATGTTTTAATGTTTTAATAAGAAATAGATTTATTGATTACTAGTAGAAAAAAAGAAAATTTAACATTATTTAATTAAAATAAAAAATTAAAAATGAAAAAAAAAATGAAAATTTCTTATAGTAAAAAATTAGAAAGAAAAAATATAAAAAAAATCGTATTTAAAATCAATATTTATTATTATTAATAATTATAATATGTATATTTTTATTGATCATACTTAAATTATAAAATCATAAAATATAGAGTATATTAATAAGGTAAAAAATAATTTATATTTAATTATAAGAATTAATTAAAAAATAATAATAATATAAACTAATTTAAAAAATTAATGAAAAATCATAATAAAAATGATTTTTCTTATATCTTTACAAATTTTGAAACTAAGTGGTATATTTTGTATATAATTTTCATCTAGTCTAAAATGATATATAGTTCATTATATATATTATTAATTAAATATTGATCGAGTTTTGAATTAACTTTATAAATTTAAAAATTTATTTTTTTAAAAATATTGAATTTTTCATTATCATAATTTTAAATTTATTTGTTTCAATGACAAATCTAATTAAATAGTATAAAAAGTTTAAAAAAAAACATAAATAAATGTTATTAATCTTTTAAAGAAGATGTTAAAATACAGAGTAAAAAAAATTTTTATATAATTAAGTAATATATCTTTTTTTTTTTTTTTTTTTTTTAAAAAAAAAAAAAAAAAAAAAAAAGTTCTTATAGAAATCAAATATCAAATATAATAATAAATATTGGATTATTTTAGTATACCAAAATATTACTTTTTTTTTTTTTTTTTGTGTATGTGTATGTGTATATGTTTGTTAATCTATTGATATTCACTTATAAAAGTATAATTAAATATATTAAATAACATAAATTAATAGCTATATTAGTTTAAAGATATATTAGCAACTTTAATTTATACATTAATATATAGTTTTTTAAGAATATTGATAGTTTTTTTTTTTTATCTATATATATATATATGAAATTATTAAATTAATTTAATTTAATAATTACAGAACTGTCTTTTCTTAATTTAAAAATAAAGAAAAAAGAAAAAAAGTATTTATATATATATATTTTTATATAATTATATAATTAATATAGTTTTAATCAAAAATAAATTATAAATTTAAAAAAAAAAAAAAAAAAAAAAAAGATGAAAATTTTTTCTTTTATTCATCATCATAAGATGGTGTTAGTTTTAACTATATTCAAAAAAAAAAAAAAAAAAAAAAAAAAAAAAAATTATTTTATTAAAAAAAGATATTATATAACTATTTTAGTATTAATTAAATGTTAAAATGGTAAATAATAGAAATATTTAATAATTATAAAATATTAAAATAAAATGATAGTAATAATAAATAATTAATATATTATTTATTATTTATTATTTATTATTTATTATTTATTATTTATTTTTTATTATTTATTTAATTATTATTTATTATTTATTCAATTATTATTTATTATTTATTTATTATTGTTAATGTTAATATCACAATTATGTACAATCCAATATAATCCTGTTATTAATTAACTAGTGTCTCTGTACTTCTCATTCTTTCTTTATTCGATTATAGTAGAAGTGAATAATATGAGACTTGCCCAATTACTATAGCTGAAGATGACATTCTTTTATAGGGGATAGGAAAATGAGGATTTTTAAGAAATCCTTTTATGGAATAAAGTGCTTTTTTCTAACTTTATTATTCATTCTCTTGTATGATTGGTTTCAATTATAAATCATTTGAAAAAGGGAACACCTAAGTAGGTAACTCTTGACTTGAAAGATAAAAGGTAGGGTTACTGTTATTGAGAAATCTTGAAACTTCCCCTCATACTACTAAACTGGCACATTTATTGATACCAAATATCATTTCATTATTCCTAGCCCAACTTACTGGCAAACTTTAACAATTTTTTAAGTTAAGATCTTGTTGGAGCACATAATACTATGTCACCTATAAAAAGAGACCTCCACAACTCCACAACAGCATTTATCACCAATAGAGATTCCATATTTATCACATTTTTTAAAAATATTTATTAATTTAATGAACGAGTTAAATAAAAATTAGTGAGAGGGTTGACGAACACCATTCTTAATATTTAAATGATTCTGATAATTGTCCATCAATCTTTACACAAGCCTTGGAAGATAAGTATTATAAGTTTTCAATAAATTTATAGTACTTATCTGTAATACCTAAGTGACGAATTTTCACTAAAACATTATATTTGGAAACAGAATCATATGCCTTTACTAAGGTCCAAAAAAAAGTAAAGTAAATATTTTTTATTTTTAAATTTTGGTCTCTGACATATAATTCTTAATGAAGTGTAAAGACTTATACATTCTTCTCGGTTACTAAATCCATATTGTTCAGTTCTTATAAATCCTTCATCAATTCCATATTTAGAGATTCTATTAGCAATGATTTTTGCCATAATTTTTAATCCATTATTGATAAGAGAGATGCCACCATAATTAATTCATACAATCTGATGAATTGCCATTTTTATGAATAGAAAATATCAATGAGTTATTCCATAATTATAGGAAAATCACCATTCTAAATATGATTGATTAAGGCTTTAAGGCATTTAAAACCAGATAAAATATTACTATTATTATTTTCACTAGATTTCTTCTGAATCATCTTTACAAGGAATCAAAATTTTGAAGAACTCCATTGGAATACCAGCAGAACCACAAGCTTTAAAGTTAGGAGTAGATAAGATTGCTTATCAAGAATTTCAGAAAATTGTAATTAGTACACCTGATATAGACTATTCCTTTTCCATCAACCCTCCATGGACCTGGGGATAAATATAGGTTATATATAAAATTTACATTTACCATTTACCTTTATTAATTATTATACATTACTTTATTATACAATATTATGAGTAAATTTTATATTTAAATATTATTACAATTAATGATTAATCCATCATTTTTTTTTTGAATACAAAAATAATCTTATATTTGTAATTAATATTATATATGTTTAATTAAAAAATAAAGCTTAATAAGATTAAATTACATACACTTTAGTTTTTTTTTATTTTGTATTATGTATATAAAATTCGTAATATGAATTGGACTAATAAAATAAAAATGAAATAAGAAATATATTTACAAATACTATAAAGAAAGGAATAATTATTATAAATAATCGATATTTTAATTATAAATAATATAAAATTTAAGAATTTGATAAAAAAAAATATTCTTCTATACAATACATTGTTTATAAAACTTCTTTCATAATAATAGAATATTTTTTTTTATTAAAAATATTTTTTCCTTTATCAATAAAATAAAAAAATTTGGAACACTTTTAATTTATGTTTTATTAATAATTTTTATTAATTACTATAATTATTAGTGTACAATTAGTTTTATTTATTTTTATTTTCTTGAGAAATATTTTTTTTTTTATATTTTTATATATATTATTTTTTTTTAATTTTCATTTTTTTGATATTGATTATTAAATGTTTAAAAATATTATCAAAATAATAAATATACATATATATATATTATTTTTTTTTTTTTAATAAATTAATAATTATTACTTTTTATTTTTTGATAAATTAATAGTTAATAATAATTAATTATTAATTTCTTAGAGTTTAATTTTTTTTTTTTAGTTAGTTAGTCTTTAATATTTTGTTTTAATTATGAATATTTATTATTAAATATTTATTATGGATTATCTTAATTAGATGATAATTTTAAAATAAACATTAATAAAATTTACTTTATATATATATTTAGAAAACTAAAAAACTCTTTTAAATCAATTCATTTTTTTTATTGAATTATTTGTTTTTCTTATTTAAGAAAAAGAAATATAGGTATCAAAATTAATTTAAATAATTTAATTTATGTTTTGAGGGCGAAATTACCATGGAAGTGGTTTTACAGAAGCATCATCAACAGGAATACAACCGGTGATATCAGTAAGTTCTTTTGGACATTGAACACGTTCAAAAGTAACGGATGGATTATCAGCATTTTTGAACCAGTTAAATCTCCATTTACAACCTTCTTATAATTCAGTTGGAAGTTGGCTACAGTCAGCAGCTGACTTGACACCACCATAACGATCTCCCCAACCATCATTTGGAGCGCCAAATTGAGAAGAACAACCATTGAAGAAACCAACACCACCACCTGGCATTTGAATATCAAAATGATTATTTCTAAGATCACCACCGGTATTAGTAATTTGGACAACCATTTGTTTACCATTAATTGGACCAGAAGTGAATTGAAGTCTTTGACAAGTACAACACCAATCCTTTTGACTACCACTACTAAAACCAGCAGCAACGAAACCATAGGCAACGTTGTCGTTAATAGCCCATGGTTGATTATTACTACACATGTAACCACTACCACCAGAACAAGCACTACCAATAGTCCAATCGAACTTGTTGAAGATTGTTCTACCATCCTTTTGATAAGCATTTACTGGATGTTTAGCATTGGTATTTTCACTCCATGAACATGAAGCCAAACAACAATCCCAGTAACAAGTAGTGCTTCCAGCTTGTCCCCCATTAACTAAAATTAAGCATAAAAAAAATAAAATAAAATAAATAAATAAATAAATTAAATAAATAAATAAAATATAATTAGATATAATTAAAGAAGTATAAATAATATTAATTAATTAAATTATTATCCATTAATAAAATTTTTAATTTTTTTTTTTCATTTTAATTAAAATACTAAATGAAATAACAAAATTAATAACAATAATAATAATTATAATAATTATAATGATTACTTTTTGGTGGGTTAAGTGGAACACCACTAGTTGGTTCTTGACTTTTAGAGGTAGTAGTTGTAGTTTTAGTTGAAGTTTTTTTAGTTGTTGTTTGTTTACAAGTATTTTTAATACCACACCATTGATTATTTTCAAAACCCCATAATCCATCATTATCAGTATAATGAACTTCACAACTATTGCAACATGAAAAACCTTTATTTTGACCAGTACATTCTGATTTATTTTTTTCTGAGGATGGTATACCACACCAATTATCATTTTCAATACCCCATTGACCATCATTATCAGAGGATACTACTGATACATTATTGCTACTACAGCATGGATAGCCTAATTTAATGGAGAAACAACTATCATTTTCAACAACAGAGGGAATACCACACCAGTTACCATTTTCAATACCCCATTGACCATCATTATCAGTAGATTCTACTGATACATTACTACTGCCACAACAAGGATAACCTAATCGAGTAGAAAAACAATCATCGTCAGCTTTTGAAATTATGGCAACTAATGCAATACAAGCAGTAAAATATAATTTCATTTTGATTTATAAATTTTTCAATTATATTAAAATATAATAAATCAATTATTATAAATGATTTTTATTCCTTTTTTATATTTATTATAGAGTTTTTATAATTTTTAATAGATTAATTATATAATCTTTTTTCTTTCTTTATCTAATTATAAATTAATAATATCCAGTATCAATTTAATATATAAAGAAAAAAATTTTTTTTTTTTTGTTTTTTAAAAATAGAAAATATGCTACTATTTAAAATTTTTTTTATTTCTTTTAGAAAAAAATAATGAATACATTAATACATTTTATTATATTTAATTAATTAGTAAAGTTTAATTAAAGATGTAATAATTCATCATGGAAAATCACATTCTTTTTTTTTATATAATTATAATTATTATTATTATTATTATTATTATTATTATTATTATTATTATTATTATTATTATTAATTTTTTGTTTAATTTTTTATTAAAATAAATTATAGAATTCAAATACAAAATTTTATATTTAATTATTTATGTATGATCCATATTATTTATTATTTTTACAAATTATATATTAATTAACTATGAAATAATAAAATAAATAAATACTATTTAACTATTAAATATAATTAATGTTAATATCTTATTTTTTATTTGTTTATAAAAAAAATAATTATGTATTGATCGAATTTCTATTCTTCTGTTTCTATTTTCTTTTTTTTTTTTTTTTTTTGATTAGAATCAGTAACCTTAATATAAACCTTAATTTATATTTACAAAGAAAAAAAAAATTTTTTTTTCTTTATCAATGTATTTATTATTTATTATTTATTATTCAATTATAAATTGTTTATTTATTTATTATTTATTATTCAATTATTTATTATTTATTATTTATTAATAAATACTCTTTTTTTTATTATTTATTATTTATTATTTAATATTCAATTATTTATTATTTATTATTTATTATTTATTAATAAATACTCTTTATTATTATTTATTATTTAATATTCAATTATTTATTATTTATTATTTATTATTTATTAATAAATACTCTTTATTATTATTTATTATTTAATATTCAATTATTTATTATTTATTATTTATTATTTATTAATAAATACTCTTTATTATTATTTATTATTTAATATTCAATTATTTATTATTTATTATTTATTATTTATTAATAAATACTCTTTATTATTATTTATTATTTAATATTCAATTATTTATTATTTATTATTTATTATTTATTAATAAATACTCTTTTTATTATTTATTATTCCATTATTTATTATTTATTTTAAATTGTTTATTATTATTTATTATTTATTATTTATTATTTATTTTAAATTGTTAATTATTATTTATTATTTATTATTTATTATTTATTATTTATTATTTATTAATAAATACTCTTTTTATTATTTATTATCTATTATTTATTATTTATTATTTATTATTCAATTATTTATAAATAAATACTCTTTTTATTATTTATTATTTCTTATTTCTTATTTATTATCTATTATGTCTGTTTTTTATTTATTATTTATTATTTATTATTTATTATTTAATATTTATATAATACTTTAAAATAAACCTATTTAATGAATTTTTATGTTTAAGTAGTATAAATATTATTAAAATAATTTATTTTAATCATAGGAACAACTAATTAAATAGTTAATAATTAAATACCATAAGAATAAACCATTTTCTCTGAATAAAGAAAAGTGAAAAAAGTTGTTTGATAGTTTTAAAATGTAAAAATCAAGTATTATATATTTATTTACTTATTTTTTTTTTTTTTTTTTTACTTGAATCAATTCATTATGTAATCATAATCATAAAACTAAATAAATAGTTTAATAATACTTTTAAATTAAATATAATTAATACCCAACAATAACATCTTCTAACCAAGAATTATACCAAAAGATTATTTATTAAAAGTAAAAATTAATATCTAAATTTATTCTATTCATCTTTCATCTTTCATCTTTGGTGGGTTTAAATTCTAATAAACAGAAAAAAAAAAAAAAAAAACAAAGATGAATAAATGACAAATATGGAAAAAAAGGAAAAATTAAAAAAAAATTAAAAAAATTTAGACTAATTTAAAAATTATTCCACAAATTAATTAATTTTTTTTATTTTAAAATTTTTGGGAAACAAAAAAAAATTTTTTTTTCTAATATTTAATTTTTTTAATTTTTTTTTTTTTTTTTTTTTTTTTTTTAAATTAAATTAAATTAAATTAAATTAAATTTAATTAATTTTTTTTTTTTTTAATTTTTTTTTAGAATAAAATAAATTCTTTTTATTTTCATTTATTCATTTAAAGATTTGAAACTACTTAAACTAATATAATTTATAATTAATTATAACATTATTTCAAAAAAAAAATAATAAAATAAAAAATAAAAAGTTTTATTAATAAACATATTTGACATTAATTTACATTTATAATATTTAACTATTATGAATATTATTTAATTATTTCTATTATTAATTACTACTAATTTTTTAAAAATTAATTCTTATTTTCAATCATAAAAAAAAAAAAAGTTTAAATAAAATAAAAATAATAAAATAATAAAATACAAAATATTAAAAAAATTGTTTTTATTAAAAGATAAAAAAAAAAGAAAAAAAAGAATCTTCCAAATTTATAAAATAATTTGTTATATCAAAAGAAAAAAGAATTTTTTTTTTTTTTTTTACCTCATTAAATACATAAAAGTATATTAAAACTGCATAAAACTATAATAATTCTAAAATTAATACTATTATTATTTCTTCCTCAATTTAATATAACAATAAATTAGTTATAGTTGAAAATTCTTTTTTTCATTTTTAAAATTTAATAAAGTTTTAATTAGGACTCTAAATAGTTCTTTGGCCAATTGAAATGTCATTATATTGATTAATAAGAAATGAAATAATAAGAAATGAAAAAAAATACTTTTTATAATAAAAAAAATACCAATAATATTAATAATTATTCCAATTAAAAAAAATTTTTTTATAATATAAATCTTATTAATATATATAAAATTAATTATATTAAATAGTGATAAACTCTTTCAGGTTCGTTTTATCTCTATTTCGGGAGAAATTTTATAATTTATTTTATTTTATTTTATTTTATTCATTAATATAATTTATTTAGAACCAAAAAAAAATACTTCACTTGAAATTTTGATTATTGATGTCAGAATAAAAAGTAAAATTATAAAAGGTCTATGTAGAAGAACGGATAGCGTCATTCCTAAAATCAGATGTTTTTTAACATTTTTAAGTTGACTACCATCATAGTCCATCTTTTAATGAATAGAGAATGGTTTTATTAAAGTATTCAAAATGATCACTATTTTATGAATAAAAATAAAAAAATAAAAAATAAAAAAAAAATATATATATATATATTTTTATTTTTTTTTTCATACTCTCTATATATATAAATTAAATATATATATATATAAAAATAAAATAAAAAAATTACTCGTCACCTGCAGGACTCGAACCTGCGCTCCCAAAGGGAAATGGCTTAGCAGGCCACCGCGTTAACCACTCCGCCAAAGTGACTATGTTTACTTTTTGATGATAAGAATGTACTAAATAATGCATTCTTAATTAAATCTACGATTTATTTCTAATACATTATGTGTACATTATTATTTTTGTACTTTAATAAATTTTTAAATCCAAAGATCAAAAATTAAATCAAAAATTATATTAAACTTTATATTTTTATATTAAATCTTATATTAATAGTAATATTTTTATATATTTAAAACTTATATTAGCAATATTAATAATAAATCTTATTTTTTTTTATATTAATAATGAAAATTTGTATTAATAATATTTTTATATATTGATAATTAAAAATTTATATATTATATTTTAACTTTTATTATAAAATTTTATATCGAAATGTTTTATTTTATATTGACAAATATTTTATTTTATTAAAAACCTTTATATTAGAATAGTATTTTTATTTTTATTTGAATATTTTAACAGATTGTAATAAAAATTTTAGCCAATTAAATAAATTCTTATTAGTAATATTTTAGATAGATTAGAAAAAAAAAAAAAAAAAAAAAAAAAAAAAAAAAAAAAAAAAAAAAAAAAAAGTTTTATTAATATTATAAATGTATTTTATTTATATTGTTATAATTAAATTTTATATAATTGATTATAAAAATCAATTTAAATTTAATAGTTTTTATATATAAAAAGAAAAATAATAATAAAATGTAATTTAGTGGCAAGAACAACTTTTATGCCTTGAAAAAAAAGTATAAATAGTTGTAAATTTTGCTACTAATTTTTAAATATCATCAAGTAAAATTAATAAAATAAATAAAAATAATAAATAAATGAATAAAATTTGTGTTTCCTTACTTTATTTTTATTTAATTCTCTAAAACCTTAACATTTATATGGTGGAGATATCGGGGAATTAAATAGAAATAATAGTAAATAACATAGATTTTTTTTTTAATTTTTTTTTTTTATTTTATATTGATAAACAAGTAAGTCGTTAATCCTTTGATTAACCCATGGCGCTTGTTTGATATATATATATAAAAAAAAATTTTTTTTAAATAAGTAAAATTAAGATTCTAAAAAAACAAATTTTGTAAAATTATAACAAGGAGCGGATAGAGCTCATACACAGTGTATTCTCAGATAGCAACAAATTAACTCTATTCATAGTAGGTTATTGAATAGTAGTTAATTTGGAGATTAATTGGAAAGTAGACGAAGGTATTTGGTTACCGACCCGGTAATAATAGTTCAACCTTCAACGTTTCAACACACGAAGGTGCGGGTACTTTCCAAGCACTGGCGAATAAGGAGCTTACGTCACCGAAGGCGTAAGATTGTTTTTTTTATATAATTTTTTTTACTTTTCTTTGTGCTAGTTATAAGGCACTTTATTATATAAAGTATCAGACTTTGGCTAACTTCGCCATTTAAATTTTTTTTATTTTTTTTTATTACTGGTACTTTATTTGTTATATAATTCCTGTAATAGAATCTTAATTTACTTTGAAAATATTGTGTTTTTAGTTAATTTTTATTAGTTAATAAAAATATTATTGAATACTTTTAAAATTTTTTTATTCCGTACATAGATTATCGGATTAAGTTTATCCTACATAGTAATTGGGCTAGTGGGCTCTGAACTGCTATATTTTATATTGAATATAGTAATCGTGGCACACGCGTGGCATGACACCATTAGGTAAGCTGCACGTCAGACAGTGTGTACTATCAGATTGTACGACAATAAAGATTATTTTTTTGTATTTAATAATTATAATTAATTAATAATTTTATTAGCTATAACAATACAATATTTATCGTTTAAAAAGAAAAATTTTTGAAAGGTGAAAATAATAAATAAAACTTTGCTTCTAAATTTATTACTACAAATATACTAAATTACAAAATTCAAGTGGTCGATAAAGATTTCGAGCTTGAAAAATATTCTATTAAGTTGTCGATAAAGATTTCGAACTTAAAATTATTCTATTAAGTTGTCGATAAAGATTTCGAACTTAAAATTATTCTTAAAAAAGTAGTCGAAAAGAACCTCGTGCTTTATAATTTCTACTAAGTTGTCGATAAGGATTTCGAGCTTATACTTACTAAAGAAAGCAAATAAAATTATTATTTTCAAAAATTACTAAGATATATTGTTTTAAAATTTGATTCGATATTAAATTACTTGTTAAATTATATTTTTAAAGTTGGACTTTCAAATTTATTCGTATTTAATAACCTCGTTAATTTACAATAAAAAAATTATTAACTAAAAACGAAATGTCTACTAAAAGTACTTTAAGTTTTAAAGAATTAAAGAAAGAATTACGAGACATAGTGAAGCTTAGCAAGGACAATTTAGATATAAAGTCCTGGGCTACTGAATTAAAACTTTGGATCAAGATACAAGGTATCACAGATCCGGAAACAATATTTAATGCTTGTTTACTTACCAGCTCTGGTGAAGTACAACGCGTTATTGAAGATTTGGGAGAAGATAGTGATGATGAAAGTGATGATTCATCAGATGAAGAAGAAGATGATGATGAAGAAGAAAATGTTGATGATGATATTAAATTTCCTTCCCTTGAAAAAATTATTTCAAGTCTTGAAAATTTTTACGGTATTAAAGAAGACCAAAATTTACTTCTTAAAGAACTTCGTGCAATGCGAATTAAAAGAAACGAAAAGATTAAAGACTTTAATGTAAGATATAGAACTTTGTACACTAAACTTGATAAAAAGAGAAGAAAGCGCATTGGTGTACTAGATTATATTGATTCTATTCAAAATAATTATGAAGCCTGGAAGAAATTATCCCTTAAAGATGATATAAGTATGGATAAAGCTTTCAAAATTGCCGAGAAAGTAGATAGACTTTCTGTAAGGAACAATAATATTAATACCTATAATGTTAATAATTCCCAACATAATCAAAATAATCAAAACAGTACTACTTCAAGACTTTATCCTAAAAGAAGAAACGAAACTTTCCAAACAAATCAAACAAATAATAAACCGAAACCTCAAGATATTATAGAAGAATCAACCCAGAAAATGAGAAATTTATCCGTTAAAACTTGCTTCTTCTGTAAGGAAGAAGGTCATTACTCATATTATTGCCCTCAATTAAATAAGATTATGGAAAAAAATAAAAAAGAAATATATTCCAAAAAGTCTTTAAACTTCTAAATGGGAGCAGAAGCACTCCCAATGACAAAACAATAGCTTCATTAAATAATTTACAAAATAATACTTTTACTAAGAATACTCCAATTGATAATAATTCCTTTAACGAAGAATCTGAAGAATCTGATTTTAGTGACACAACTGAAAGTGAGGATGATATCATTATAAATGCTGTAAAAAGAAAAATGAATGATAATAACAGCGAAAAAGAAGAAAATAATTCCAAGAAAGTACATAAAAGTTTAAAAGATAATCCACGTCCTTTTGCAACTCCTGCTTTAAGAAAGAAGAAAGAAAATGAGCTGCATAATAAACCAAATAAAGTTTATAAAAATCAAATACTTCCTTCAATTTTAACTCAACCAAATATTAACAAAGAAAAACAAAAAGAAAAGGAATTAAGAAATATGACAAGAGTAAGAGAAAGTAAAGAAGAAAACAACAATTATTCATCAAAAGGAAAGGAAAAAGTTGAATCTGAAGATATACTTGTAATCGATAATGAAATAGAAGATCTAGAAATGAATAAAGATAATCAACAAAATAAAACTAATACTTTGGAAAAATTAATTTCAACAAAAACTAAGGAAACTAATAATGGAAATACTCAATTAGTAAAAAGGAATATCAAAATGATGAATAATAAAGAACCTTACAATATTATGGATGATTTAAATAATCTTAAATCCAGTATTACGATAGGTCAACTCTTGAATGCATGTCCTAAAATTCGTTCACAATTAACTCAAGGTTTAAAGTTAGAAAAGTCTAAAATAATTGGAACTGTAGACAATGTAATAGCACGAACTTTATTAGTAAATAACTATGACCATAGCTACATAAGTAAAAGTAATGAAGTAGCCGAAGAAGACTTAGCAATGGTTGATGCAAGTGTTGACGGAGTACTAGGAAAACTTTTAATTGATTCTTGTAGTAACCTAAGCATCGTTACTAAGCAGTATTTTGATAAATTACCTGGTGAATATGAAATAGTTGGAAAAAGTCGTGGAAGAATCCAACTAGCAACACAAGATGAAGAATACTCGGAAGGAATTATTGTTCGATTACCAGTAAAAATTAATAATTATGAATTTAATGCGGACTTTAGAATTATTGAGAAAGAAGACTCATTTTATGATATGTTAATAAACTTTAAAACTCAAATCGATCATTGTTTATTTATTCATCCAACCTTAAACAGTCTATGTAAACTTTTGTCAGAAAGTGAATACGAAGAAATAGCTAAAATAAATAATCAATATTATGATGAAGAAAGTATAATCTGCACTATTAGAAAAGTTGAAGAAACGAATAATGAAAAGGAAATTATAAAGGAATTAACTCCAATGGAATTTATTGAGAGTGATGAATTTTTAAGTACCTTAAATAAAGATTATAAAGAACAAATTATTAAAATTCTCAAAGAAATGATTGACATAGTTGCCACTTCAACAGAAGAACTAACTCCTTCTAAACTTTCACCACATAAGATCCGTTTGAAAGCAAATGCAAAGCCAGTAAAATTAAGAAGTTATAGGTTAACTAAATTAAAATCAGATATCTTAAAAGAAGAACTTACAAAGCTTATTAAGAAAGGATTGATAGAACCATCCTGTTCAGAATGGTCATCTCCAGTAGTACTCATTCTAAAACACAATGGAAAGTGGCGCTTGTGCATTGACTACCGAAAAGTCAATGATATGACAGAAAAAGATTCTTATTCAGTTCCATATATAGATGAAATTTTTGATAGTCTCGGAGGAGCTAAAATATTTACAACTCTTGATTTATTTTCTGGTTTTCACCAAATCTTAATGGATGAAGAAAGCGTTGAAGTAACCACTTTCACTACTAAGTTTGGAAATTATCAATTTAAGGTTATGCCTTTTGGACTTACTGGAGCTCCCTCAACCTTCCAAAGAGAAATGAATAAAATTTTATTCCCTTTTATTGGTGAATTTGTTTATGTATTTATTGATGATGTTTTGATCTATTCAAAAAGTATCGAAGAACATTTAATTCATATTAAACAAGTATTAGAAGTATTTAAAGAAAACAAGTTAAAAATTAATATTGAAAAGTGCCATTTTCTTCAAACTGAAGTTGATGTATTAGGTCACAAACTTACTACTAAAGGATTAAGTCCCATGGAAAGTAAGATAACAGCTATTAAGAAGTGGGAAGCCCCTTCATCACTTCATGAATTAAGATCATTTTTAGGAGCAGTGGGATATTATCGTGATTTTATTCCTAAATATGCTCAAATTACCTCACCTTTATGTAAATTATTGAAAAAGAATACCAAATATGAATGGAATAAAGAACAACAAGAAAGCTTTGAACTCCTAAAAGAAAAATTAATCAATGCACCTATTCTAAAATTTCCGTCATTTGACAAACCTTTTATCATTAGAACTGATGCTTCGTATAATGGAATTGGTGGAGTTCTTTTACAAAAAGAAGAAGAAACCGGTAAGGAGCATCCAATACACTTTATAAGTAGAAGTTTAAAGAAAGCTGAAAAGAATTATGGTATTACCGATTTAGAAGGAACCGCTTTGTTTTACTGTATGACTAAATTTAAATCTTATATTGAAGGAAATCCATTACCTACAACTATTTACACAGATCATAAACCATTAGTTGGTTTATTTAAGAATAAAGAACCTTTGAATGCAAGGCAAACAAGATGGTGTCTAACCGCTAGTATGCTCGGAATTAATATAAAATATGAATCAGGCAAAAAGAATGTGTTAGCTGATGCTCTTTCAAGAATGAAAAGTAAGGAAGAGAGAAAGATATTATTAACAAAAATTACTAATGGAAATAATGAAGAATTATTATCTAAAGTTATAAAGGAATTTATTAATGAAAAGTTTACTGTTATTGATGGTGAAGATTATTTTATCGACAATGGAAATTATAGAAAATTAATAACGGACGAAAATGAAAGGTTTAAATTAATTTTAGAAGCTCATAATATTGGCCACGAAGGATATTACAAAACATATCAAAGACTTAAGAAAAACTTTTATTGGAATCATATGATTAAAGATATCAAAAGAATTGTTAGTAATTGTGAAAAATGCCAGTTAAATCGTCCTCAACCATATCCAGAACCAACCGAAATCCATCCAACTAAAGTGGAGGGTCCCTTTGTGCATTTAGGATTAGATATTATAGGACCGTTACCAAAAACAAGAAATAATAATCAATATATTATAGTAACTGTTGATTACTTTACCAAATGGGTTGAAGCTGAACCCACTGAAAACATAACTTCCTCTGATATAATTAAATTTTTAATAAACGTTTTTGCAAGACATGGTGTACCTCAAGTTATTACTACTGATAATGGAGTCCAATTCACTTCTGATATGACTAAAATCTTTCTTGATCTTTATGATGTATATGTTAAATTTGTAGCTACTTACCACCCTGAATCAAATGGCCTTACTGAAAATCGAAATAAAGAAATTGGAAAATTACTTCGTTTATTAGGAAGGAAAAATCAAGATTGGGATGAAGTTTTACCTTCTGCTTTATGGGCACTTCGAACTACCAAAAACACAGCTACTGGACATTCTAGTTTTGAATTAGTATATGGAAGAGAAGACCAACAGCCTTATGATATAGCCATAAGAACAATTGAAAATGCAGGTAAATCATATGATGAAATTTTAATGGAAAAATTTGTTCGTCATTATCAATGGACTAGAGAAGCATGCGAAAATGTGAAGAATGCTAACAAGTATTGGGCAACAAGACGAGAAGAACAAATAAGTATGAAAAAAGGAAAAGAATTAAAGGCTGGTGATCTTGTTCTTGTTAGAAACTTTAGCCGCACTAAGCTAGAACCATATTACAATGGACCATTTAAAATTTTAAAAATTCAATTCAACACGGCAACCTTAATCGATCAGAAAACTGGGAAACAACTCGATAGGAATGTTCATTTTAAAAATTTAGTAAAGTTTAACTCCGCTTACAGAGAAGCTTGAGTCTTCGTCGGGGCATCTTGATAAGAATGTACTAAATAATGCATTCTTAATTAAATCTACGATTTATTTCTAATACATTATGTGTACATTATTATTTTTGTACTTTAATAAATTTTTAAATCCAAAGATCAAAAATTAAATCAAAAATTATATTAAACTTTATATTTTTATATTAAATCTTATATTAATAGTAATATTTTTATATATTTAAAACTTATATTAGCAATATTAATAATAAATCTTATTTTTTTTTATATTAATAATGAAAATTTGTATTAATAATATTTTTATATATTGATAATTAAAAATTTATATATTATATTTTAACTTTTATTATAAAATTTTATATCGAAATGTTTTATTTTATATTGACAAATATTTTATTTTATTAAAAACCTTTATATTAGAATAGTATTTTTATTTTTATTTGAATATTTTAACAGATTGTAATAAAAATTTTAGCCAATTGAATAAATTCTTATTAGTAATATTTTAGATAGATTAGAAAAAAAAAAAAAAAAAAAAAAAAAAAAAAAAAAAAAAAAAAAAAAAAAAAGTTTTATTAATATTATAAATGTATTTTATTTATATTGTTATAATTAAATTTTATATAATTGATTATAAAAATCAATTTAAATTTAATAGTTTTTATATATAAAAAGAAAAATAATAATAAAATGTAATTTAGTGGCAAGAACAACTTTTATGCCTTGAAAAAAAAGTATAAATAGTTGTAAATTTTGCTACTAATTTTTAAATATCATCAAGTAAAATTAATAAAATAAATAAAAATAATAAATAAATGAATAAAATTTGTGTTTCCTTACTTTATTTTTATTTAATTCTCTAAAACCTTAACATTGATAAGAATGTACTAAATAATGCATTCTTAATTAAATCTACGATTTATTTCTAATACATTATGTGTACATTATTATTTTTGTACTTTAATAAATTTTTAAATCCAAAGATCAAAAATTAAATCAAAAATTATATTAAACTTTATATTTTTATATTAAATCTTATATTAATAGTAATATTTTTATATATTTAAAACTTATATTAGCAATATTAATAATAAATCTTATTTTTTTTATATTAATAATGAAAATTTATATTAATAATATTTTTATATATTGATAATTAAAAATTTATATATTATATTTTAACTTTTTATTATAAAATTTTATATCGAAATGTTTTATTTTATATTGAAAAATATTTTATTTTATTAAAAACCTTTATATTAGAATAGTATTTTTATTTTTATTTGAATATTTTAACAGATTGTAATAAAAATTATAGCCAATTAAATAAATTCTTATTAGTAATATTTTAGATATTTTTAAATAAATAAATAAAAAAAAAAAAAAAAAAAAAAAAAAAAAAAAAAAAAAAAAAAAAAAAAAAAAAAAAAAAAAAAAAAAAAAAAAAAAAATGTTTTATTAATATTATAAATGTATTTTATTTATATTGTTATAATTAAATTTTATATAATTAATTATAAAAATCAATTTAAATTTAATAGTTTTTAAAAAAAAAAAATAAATAAAATGTAATTTAGTGGCAAGAACAACTTTTATGCCTTGAAAAAAAGTATAAATAGTTGTAAATTTTGCTACTAATTTTTAAATATCATCAAATAAAATCAAATAAATTTATAAATAAAAATAATAAATAAATAAATAAAATTTGTGTTTCCTTACTTTATTTTTATTTAATTCTCTAAAACCTTAACATTTATATGGTGGAGATATCGGGGAATTAAATAGAAATAATAGTAAATAACATAGATTTTTTTTTAATTTTTTTTTTATTTTATATTGATAAACAAGTAAGTCGTTAATCCTTTGATTAACCCATGGCGCTTGTTTGATATATATATATAAAAAAAATTTTTTTTAAATAAGTAAAATTAAGATTCTAAAAAAACAAATTTTGTAAAATTATAACAAGGAGCGGATAGAGCTCATACACAGTGTATTCTCAGATAGCAACAAATTAACTCTATTCATAGTAGGTTATTGAATAGTAGTTAATTTGGAGATTAATTGGAAAGTAGACGAAGGTATTTGGTTACCGACCCGGTAATAATAGTTCAACCTTCAACGTTTCAACACACGAAGGTGCGGGTACTTTCCAAGCACTGGCGAATAAGGAGCTTACGTCACCGAAGGCGTAAGATTGTTTTTTTTATATAATTTTTTTTACTTTTCTTTGTGCTAGTTATAAGGCACTTTATTATATAAAGTATCAGACTTTGGCTAACTTCGCCATTTAAATTTTTTTTATTTTTTTTTATTACTGGTACTTTATTTGTTATATAATTCCTGTAATAGAATCTTAATTTACTTTGAAAATATTGTGTTTTTAGTTAATTTTTATTAGTTAATAAAAATATTATTGAATACTTTTAAAATTTTTTTATTCCGTACATAGATTATCGGATTAAGTTTATCCTACATAGTAATTGGGCTAGTGGGCTCTGAACTGCTATATTTTATATTGAATATAGTAATCGTGGCACACGCGTGGCATGACACCATTAGGTAAGCTGCACGTCAGACAGTGTGTACTATCAGATTGTACGACAATAAAGATTATTTTTTTGTATTTAATAATTATAATTAATTAATAATTTTATTAGCTATAACAATACAATATTTATCGTTTAAAAAGAAAAATTTTTGAAAGGTGAAAATAATAAATAAAACTTTGCTTCTAAATTTATTACTACAAATATACTAAATTACAAAATTCAAGTGGTCGATAAAGATTTCGAGCTTGAAAAATATTCTATTAAGTTGTCGATAAAGATTTCGAACTTAAAATTATTCTATTAAGTTGTCGATAAAGATTTCGAACTTAAAATTATTCTTAAAAAAGTAGTCGAAAAGAACCTCGTGCTTTATAATTTCTACTAAGTTGTCGATAAGGATTTCGAGCTTATACTTACTAAAGAAAGCAAATAAAATTATTATTTTCAAAAATTACTAAGATATATTGTTTTAAAATTTGATTCGATATTAAATTACTTGTTAAATTATATTTTTAAAGTTGGACTTTCAAATTTATTCGTATTTAATAACCTCGTTAATTTACAATAAAAAAATTATTAACTAAAAACGAAATGTCTACTAAAAGTACTTTAAGTTTTAAAGAATTAAAGAAAGAATTACGAGACATAGTGAAGCTTAGCAAGGACAATTTAGATATAAAGTCCTGGGCTACTGAATTAAAACTTTGGATCAAGATACAAGGTATCACAGATCCGGAAACAATATTTAATGCTTGTTTACTTACCAGCTCTGGTGAAGTACAACGCGTTATTGAAGATTTGGGAGAAGATAGTGATGATGAAAGTGATGATTCATCAGATGAAGAAGAAGATGATGAAGAAGAAAATGTTGATGATGATAAATTTCCTTCTCTTGAAAAAATTATTTCAAGTCTTGAAAATTTTTACGGTATTAAAGAAGACCAAAATTTACTTCTTAAAGAACTTCGTGCAATGCGAATTAAAAGAAACGAAAAGATTAAAGACTTTAATGTAAGATATAGAACTTTGTACACTAAACTTGATAAAAAGAGAAGAAAGCGCATTGGTGTACTAGATTATATTGACTCTATTCAAAATAATTATGAAGCCTGGAAGAAATTATCCCTTAAAGATGATATAAGTATGGAGAAAGCTTTCAAAATTGCCGAGAAAGTAGATAGACTTTCTGTAAGGAACAATAATATTAATACCTATAATGTTAATAATTCCCAGCATAATCAAAATAATCAAAACAGTACTACTTCAAGACTTTATCCTAAAAGAAGAAACGAAACTTTCCAAACAAGTCAAACAAATAATAAACTGAAACCTCAAGATATTATAGAAGAATCAACCCAGAAAATGAGAAATTTATCTGTTAAAACTTGCTTCTTCTGTAAGGAAGAAGGTCATTACTCATACTATTGCCCTCAATTAAATAAGATTATGGAAAAAAATAAAAAAGAAATATATTCCAAAAAGTCTTTAAACTTCTAAATGGGAGCAGAAGCACTCCCAATGACAAAACAATAGCTTCATTAAATAATTTACAAAATAATACTTTTACCAAGAATACCCCAATTGATAATAATTCCTTTAATAAAGAATCTGAAGAATCTGATTTTAGTGACACAACTGAAAGTGAGGATAATATCATTATAAATGCTATAAAAAGAAAAATGAATGATAATAACAGCGAAAAGGAAGAAAATAATTCCAAGAAAGTACATAAAAGTTTAAAAGATAATCCACGTCCTTTCGCAACTCCTGCTTTAAGAAAGAAGAAAGAAAATGAGCTACATAATAAACCAAATAAAGTTTATAAAAATCAAATACTTCCTTCAATTTTAACTCAACCAAATATTAACAAAGAAAAACAAAAAGAAAAGGAATTAAGAAATATAACAAGAGTAAGAGAAAGTAAAGAAGAAAACAACAATTATTCATCAAAAGGAAAGAAAAAAGTTGAATCTGAAGATATACTTGTAATCGATAATGAAATAGAAGATATAGAAATGAATAAAGATAATCAACAAAATAAAACTAATACTTTGGAAAAATTAATTTCAACAAAAACTAAAGAAACTAATAATGAAAATACTCAGTTAGTAAAAAGGAATATCAAAATGATGAATAATAAAGAACCTTACAATATTATGGATGATTTAAATAATCTTAAATCCAGTATTACGATAGGTCAACTCTTGAATGCATGTCCGAAAATTCGTTCACAATTAACTCAAGGTTTAAAGTTAGAAAAATCTAAAATAATTGGAACTGTAGACAATGTAATAGCACGAACTTTATTAGTGAATAACTATGATCATAGCTACATAAGTAAAAGTAATGAAGTAGCCGAAGAAGACTTAGCAATGGTTGATGCAAGTGTTGACGGAGTACTAGGAAAACTTTTAATTGATTCTTGTAGTAACCTAAGCATCGTTACTAAGCAGTATTTTGATAAATTACCTGGTGAATATGAAACAGTTGGAAAAAGTCGTGGAAGAATCCAACTAGCAACACAAGATGAAGAATACTCGGAAGGAATTATTGTTCAATTACCAGTAAAAATTAATAATTATGAATTTAATGCGGACTTTAGAATTATTGAGAAAGAAGACTCATTTTATGATATGTTAATAAACTTTAAAACTCAAATCGATCATTGTTTATTTATTCATCCGACCTTAAACAGTTTATGTAAACTTTTGTCAGAAAGTGAATACGAAGAAATAGCTAAAATAAATAATCAATATTATGATGAAGAAAGTATAATTTGCACTATTAGAAAAGTTAAAGAAACGAATAATGAAAAGGAAATTATAAAGGAATTAACTCCAATGGAATTTATTGAGAGTGATGAATTTTTAAGTACCTTAAATAAAGATTATAAAGAACAAATTATTAAAATTCTCAAAGAAATGATTGACATAGTTGCCACTTCAACAGAAGAACTAACTCCTTCTAAACTTTCACCACATAAGATCCGTTTGAAAGCAAATGCAAAGCCAGTAAAATTAAGAAGTTATAGGTTAACTAAATTAAAATCAGATATCTTAAAAGAAGAACTTACAAAGCTTATTAAGAAAGGATTGATAGAACCATCCTGTTCAGAATGGTCATCTCCAGTAGTACTCATTCTAAAACACAATGGAAAGTGGCGCTTGTGTATTGACTACCGAAAAGTCAATGATATGACAGAAAAAGATTCTTATTCAGTTCCATATATAGATGAAATTTTTGATAGTCTCGGAGGATCTAAAATATTTACAACTCTTGATTTATTTTCTGGTTTTCACCAAATCTTAATGGATGAAGAAAGCGTTGAAGTAACCACTTTCACTACTAAGTTTGGAAATTATCAATTTAAGGTTATGCCTTTTGGACTTACTGGAGCTCCCTCAACCTTCCAAAGAGAAATGAATAAAATTTTATTCCCTTTTATTGGTGAATTTGTTTATGTATTTATTGATGATGTTTTGATCTATTCAAAAAGTATCGAAGAACATTTAATTCATATTAAACAAGTATTAGAAGTATTTAAAGAAAACAAGTTAAAAATTAATATTGAAAAGTGCCATTTTCTTCAAACTGAAGTTGATGTATTAGGTCACAAACTTACTACTAAAGGATTAAGTCCCATGGAAAGTAAAATAACAGCTATTAAGAAGTGGGAAGCCCCTTCATCAATTCATGAATTAAGATCATTTCTAGGAGCAATAGGGTATTATCGTGACTTTATCCCTAAATATGCTCAAATTACCTCACCTTTATGTAAATTATTGAAAAAGAATACTAAATATGAATGGAATAAAGAACAACAAGAAAGCTTTGAACTCCTAAAAGAAAAATTAATCAATGCACCTATTCTAAAATTTCCGTCATTTGACAAACCTTTTATCATTAGAACTGATGCTTCGTATAATGGAATTGGTGGAGTTCTTTTACAAAAAGAAGAAGAAACCGGTAAGGAGCATCCAATACACTTTATAAGTAGAAGTTTGAAGAAAACTGAAAAGAATTATGGTATCACAGATTTGGAAGGAACAGCTTTATTTTACTGTATGACTAAATTTAAATCTTATATTGAAGGAAATCCATTACCTACAACTATTTACACAGATCATAAACCATTAGTTGGTTTATTTAAGAATAAAGAACCTTTGAATGCAAGGCAAACAAGATGGTGTCTAACCGCTAGTATGCTTGGAATTAATATAAAATATGAATCAGGCAAAAAGAATGTGTTAGCTGATGCTCTTTCAAGAATGAAAAGTAAGGAAGAGAGAAAGATATTATTAACAAAAATTACTAATGGAAATAATGAAGAATTATTATCTAAGGTTATAAAGGAATTTATTAATGAAAAGTTTACTGTTATTGATGGTGAAGATTACTTTATCGACAATGGAAATTATAGAAAATTAATAACGGACGAAAATGAAAGGTTTAAATTAATTTTAGAAGCTCATAATATTGGCCACGAAGGATATTACAAAACATATCAAAGACTTAAGAAAAACTTTTATTGGAATCATATGATTAAAGATATCAAAAGAATTGTTAGTAATTGTGAAAAATGCCAATTAAATCGTCCTCAACCATATCCAGAACCAACCGAAAACCATCCAACTAAAGTGGAGGGTCCCTTTGTGCATTTAGGATTAGATATTATAGGACCGTTACCAAAAACAAGAAATAATAATCAATATATTATAGTAACTGTTGATTACTTTACCAAATGGGTTGAAGCCGAACCCACTGAAAACATAACTTCCTCTGATATAATTAAATTTTTAATAAACGTTTTTGCAAGACATGGTGTACCTCAAGTTATTACTACTGATAATGGAGTCCAATTCACTTCTGATATGACTAAAATCTTTCTTGATCTTTATGATGTATATGTTAAATTTGTAGCTACTTACCACCCTGAATCAAATGGCCTTACTGAAAATCGAAATAAAGAAATTGGAAAATTACTCCGTTTATTAGGAAGGAAAAATCAAGATTGGGATGAAGTTTTACCTTCTGCTTTATGGGCACTTCGAACTACCAAAAATACAGCTACTGGACATTCTAGTTTTGAATTAGTATATGGAAGAGAAGACCAACAGCCTTATGATATAGCCATAAGAACAATTGAAAATGCAGGTAAATCATATGATGAAATCTTAATGGAAAAATTTGTTCGTCATTATCAATGGACTAGAGAAGCATGCGAAAATGTGAAGAATGCTAACAAGTATTGGGCAACAAGACGAGAAGAACAAATAAGTATGAAAAAAGGAAAAGAATTAAAGGCTGGTGATCTTGTTCTTGTTAGAAACTTTAGCCGCACTAAGCTAGAACCATATTACAATGGACCATTTAAAATTTTAAAAATTCAATTCAACACGGCAACCCTAATCGATCAGAAGACTGGAAAGCAACTCGATAGGAATGTTCACTTTAAAAATTTAGTAAAGTTTAACTCCGCTTACAGAGAAGCTTGAGTCTTCGTCGGGGCATCTTGATAAGAATGTACTAAATAATGCATTCTTAATTAAATCTACGATTTATTTCTAATACATTATGTGTACATTATTATTTTTGTACTTTAATAAATTTTTAAATCCAAAGATCAAAAATTAAATCAAAAATTATATTAAACTTTATATTTTTATATTAAATCTTATATTAATAGTAATATTTTTATATATTTAAAACTTATATTAGCAATATTAATAATAAATCTTATTTTTTTTATATTAATAATGAAAATTTATATTAATAATATTTTTATATATTGATAATTAAAAATTTATATATT
The DNA here is from genome assembly GCA_016946835.1 of Neocallimastix lanati (nom. inval.). Taxonomy (NCBI): domain Eukaryota; kingdom Fungi; phylum Neocallimastigomycota; class Neocallimastigomycetes; order Neocallimastigales; family Neocallimastigaceae; genus Neocallimastix; species Neocallimastix lanati (nom. inval.). Next base: position 4,307 of record JACVTC010000094.1, on the reverse strand, counting down.
ATATTTTAACTTTTTATTATAAAATTTTATATCGAAATGTTTTATTTTATATTGAAAAATATTTTATTTATTAAAAACCTTTATATTAGAATAGTATTTTTATTTTTATTTGAATATTTTAACAGATTGTAATAAAAATTATAGCCAATTAAATAAATTCTTATTAGTAATATTTTAGATATTTTTAAATAAATAAATAAAAAAAAAAAAAAAAAAAAAAAAAAAAAAAAAAAAAAAAAAAAAAAAAAAAAAAAAAAAAAAAAAAAAAAAAAAAAAAAAAAATGTTTTATTAATATTATAAATGTATTTTATTTATATTGTTATAATTAAATTTTATATAATTAATTATAAAAATCAATTTAAATTTAATAGTTTTTAAAAAAAAAAAATAAATAAAATGTAATTTAGTGGCAAGAACAACTTTTATGCCTTGAAAAAAAGTATAAATAGTTGTAAATTTTGCTACTAATTTTTAAATATCATCAAATAAAATCAAATAAATTTATAAATAAAAATAATAAATAAATAAATAAAATTTGTGTTTCCTTACTTTATTTTTATTTAATTCTCTAAAACCTTAACATTTTATGATACGTGACCACTATAAAAATGGTATTTAGGTAGATTCTTTAGGTTAAAGAAGTACTTAAATATTATTGGTCAATAATAATTTTATAATAATATATATAATTTTAGAATAATAATTATTAAACGGAGAATTCTTTTATTTATAAGTTTATACTTATGATAAATTAATTCACATAAATAGCTATTTTATATTTTATTTTAGTAAAGTTAAAAAGAGATATTATATATATTTGAGATAATTAATTATAATATTTATATAAGAGAGTAATAATAATAATTTATGTAATAATTAATAATTAATAATAAATAAAGAGAACATTAAAAAGATATATTTATTACTTTATTTTGTATTATTGTATGTGTTATTTCTAATTAATATTAGAATATATTATTTTGTCATAATTCCTTATTGTCATTGCCCATAAATAAATATTAATTTAGATACATAAATAAAATACCGTATCAAATTTGGTGGAGAATCCGGGCGTGACAATAGCAAAATAATATGAAAATAATATTAATAAAATAATACATCTACATAATAAATATATAATAAATATTATTTAGTATATATATAAAAAGAATTTAATTAGTTTAAATTAGTTATTAATAATTATAATAGTAATAGTTATAATAATATTAAATTGAATTAGAAAATTGTAATAAAAAATATATATAAGAATAAATAAAATTTTTAAAGATGAATGTTTTTAAGATATTAAGTACGTTACCATTATTAGAAAATTATAATAATGATATCAATGAATGGATAGAAGAATTAACCGAGTCATTTGAATTTTGGGATATAAAAGAACAAGAAAGAAGATTTATTTTATGTAAAGAATGTGTAAATAAAGAAATTAGGTATGTTCTTGATGAATTAAAGGAAGAAAAGAATCAGGTTCCTAGCTTAAAAGAAATAAAAATAGCCTTAGAAGAATATCTAGAAATAACACCAAGCGTGAAATATTGGAACTTAATTAATTTGAAAATTAATTCAAATGAATCAATTAGTAATTTTAATTATAAATACTTAAGAAAATATAATGATATTGATAATAATATAAAGAAATTAATTACTGTTAATAATTATGTTAATTCAATTAAGTCTAGAATATATCCTTGTTTAAGAATATTAGAAGAAGAAATCGAAGATATAAACGAAGCTCTCAAGTATGCAGAAAAAGTTGAAAGAATTGAAAAGAAATTAAATTTAAATTTAAATAATATTTATAAGATAATAAACAAAAATGGAATAATAATAATTTCAAAATGAATAAATTAAATAGTAATATAAACAATAAGAATAATAAAATTATGTGCTTTAGATGCTATGAGTTAGGTCATAAAGCTGTTAATTGTAGACACACATTTAAAGAATTAGCGGAATTAGAAAGAACTGAATTTTGGAAATAATAAAAGAAGAAATTTTATACCTGGAAACCATAATAATTATAATTATAAATTTAATTTATATGATAGAAATAAAAACTATAATAATTATTATCGTAGAAATTATAATTTAAATAGTAGTATTACTGAAAATCATCATAATATGACTAGTTTTGGTAAAAAAGCATAATGTGAATAGAGAAATTTATAGAAATAATTATAATTTAAATAATAATTTTGGTAATAATAATTATAATAATTATAATAATTTAAATAATTATCTATATAAAGTAATTATGATTTAAATAAAAATTTTGGTACCAATAACAATAACAGTAATTTAAATGAGAATATAAATACAATAAAATATAGAATCAGCAATAATCATGGTATAAATTATAATAAGCAAGAAAATAAAGATGTTAATATTGGAAATGAAAATTAATTTCAACAATAATTTAAATACTAATTGTGTAGAAAATACGTTTAATTCAATATAAATAATATTCAGGATAATATAATTGGAAATAATATAAATAAAAACAATAATGGATATAGTAGAAAACATAAATTCATTAGGAAATAATAATAGTTTTAATAATAACAATACTAATAACAATACTAATTATACAAATAACGAAAAATAAAAATGTTAATAATGTTATTGAAATAAATTATAATAAAAACAATAATAATAATAACAATAATAACAGTAATAATAATAATAATCATAAAAAAAAAAATAATAATAATAAAAAAAAAAAAATAAAAAATAAATAAATAATTTAAATTATGATGAAGTATTAATAAATAAATAATTATATATATATAACAATAATTTAAATTAAATTAATTCGAAATTTCAAGATTTCGAATTTCAAAAATTAAAATAATCATTAATTCAAAAATTTAATTTTTTTAAAAAAAAAAAAAAATAATAAATCCAATAATTAAATTTTAATAAAAAAAAAAAAAAAAAAAAAAAAAAAAAAAAAAAAAAATTTATTATATTGTTATTGAGACTTCAGGGACGAAGTCTAATTTAAGTGGGGGCGTCTTGATACGTGACCACTATAAAAATGGTATTAGGTAGATTCTTTAGGTTAAAGAAGTACTTAAATATTATTGGTCAATAATAATTTTATAATAATATATAATTTTAGAATAATAATTATTAAACGGAGAATTCTTTTATTTATAAGTTTATACTTATGATAAATTAATTCACATAAATAGCTATTTTATATTTTATTTTAGTAAAGTTAAAAAGAGATATTATATATATTTGAGATAATTAATTATAATATTTATATAAGAGAGTAATAATAATAATTTATGTAATAATTAATAATTAATAATAAATAAAGAGAACATTAAAAAGATATATTTATTACTTTATTTTGTATTATTGTATGTGTTATTTCTAATTAATATTAGAATATATTATTTTGTCATAATTCCTTATTGTCATTGCCCATAAATAATAAATATTAATTTAGATACATAAATAAAATACCGTATCATTTATGCTACAGTATTTAAATAAAAATGAAAATTGTCAATAAAATTGTAATAAAATGTTAAAATTAAGATATAAAATAGTTTTATGATTAATAACGTTACTAGGTTAATATGTTGAATTATATATTAATAATCCAACAATAATTAATTAATAATAATATAAAAATAATATAAGATAAATAGTTAGGTTATTTAACACTTAATATCTAAGAATATTTTAAATAATAATTTCTTTGAAGGATTATGAAAATTTTTATTATTGAATTATTAGTATATAATTATTGTAAGTACAATAACCTTACAAAGAACATAAAAGATAGATTTTTACATCTTTCTTTTATACTTTGTAAGTTACATAATAATAATATTTAATTATAAGATATTAATAATATAGTAATATGAATATTAGTAAAATATTAAGATAATAACAATATCGATATGTTTAAAATATTTAATATAACTAAATAAATTTAATTTATAATTATATAATTAATTTGATAATTAAAAATAGTAGTTAATATATATGATGTAAACATATATATAAACATAATATAAATAAATACATGTGACGTCATATGTAGATAATTGAAATTATTAATATAAATCTTATTTACTAATATTCTCAGAATTATTAGGCCTAAGATAATTCCTTAAATATTAAATAAGAATTTATATTAATTATTAATTATTTAAATATATATATTATTTATAATTAAATAAATAATATTTGTTAACTATTGAAATGTAAATAACTGAAATTGAGATTTCAATTCAGTTATAATTTCAACAATGCCCTCCCATAAAAA
>JACVTC010000093.1:722500-737624 GCA_016946835.1 Neocallimastix lanati (nom. inval.) | reverse complement strand
TTGTAGATTCCATTGGTATAATATGACTTTTAGATTAATATTATCAAGATTCACCATGGATAAAAATTTTATTCAGCTTATATTGAAACCAATGTAAAAATGAAGTCATTCCCAATGCCGAATTTTCCGAAATGTGTGCATTAGCAAATTATAATACTAATTATTATTGCAATCATGAACCTAATAGACCAAATTGTTCTATTTGGAAGAAAATGTACGAGAAAAGATGTAGTGAGAAACCCTAAAATGAATTAACATTCCTCCTTTATTTTATTACTGTTATATATATATATATTTTATTTAACTTATTTAACATACTATAAAAATTCATTATTTTAAATATTATTAGAGGGGTACATGATAAAAAAAATTTTTAAGAATATGATTAATTAAAGTAATTAAAAATAAAAATAAAAATAAAAATAACTAGATAAGAAAAATTTTCAAAAAAAAAAAAAAAAAAAGAAAAAAAGTTATAAAAAAAATATAAAAAATAAATATATATATAAAACAATTAATAAGTTTTTTGTCAAAATTTTATTTTATTTATATAAAATAAAATTTTTTCTAAAAATTAGAAAAACTATTGTTTACATTATTAATTTTATTAAAAGTCTAAAATAAAAATATAATTTTAAATCAAATTTTATTTATATCTCTTGAATTTTATTTTATTTTTTTATTATTAAATAAAATATATCAATATCAACTTGAGTATAATAATGGTTTATGGTAAATATTTTAATCACAACTAATAATTTAAAAAAATTTTTTTTAACATTTTTTTGTCATAATTCATGTTTGATTCTTCTAAATTAATATAAAAGTTTAATTTAAAGTTTTGTCCTTAACAAATGAACTATCTTATTATGACTTAAATTTTATTTATAATAATAGAAATACAATTATGTATATAACAAACTATCTTTTCATTTTTTTTTTTTTTTTTTTTTTTTTTTTTATTTTATTTTTAAAAAAATATAATTTTAATCAACATTATCTTTTATGTATATTAATTAAATATTTTTCATTTTCATGATATAAGGACTATTAATATAATGGCGATTATAATGTTAACTATGTGTCATAGTAATTTTTATATATTTAATTTGAAATTAAGAAAAAAAAAATTAAATATTATTAAAATAATTATTTTCTTTTTAAAAAATTAATAAAATTGATAATATAAAAAAAGTTATTACTTATAGGAACAGTTTTATTTTAATACTAATAAAAAATTTATAATTTTTTTATATATTTTTATTTATTAATTATTTTTTAATTTATTTTTTATTTCTTTTTTTTTTTTTTTTTTTTTCATTAAACTTCTATTTAGAGTTATTTTGTTTATCTATATATTTATATTTTTAATTATTTTTTTTTTTAAATTTATTTTAATAATGATTTAAATCTTAATAACATTGTTAGGTACAAACGTATAAGGTTATATTGTTTTAAATATTGAATTTTATAATTAAAAGTTAAATTAAAAAATAAATAAAAACTGCAATTTTAAAAATATATATATATATATATATATATTAGTGAATATATAATATAAAATTTTCTGTATTTTTATTTTATTAATAATTTAATTCGATTATCATTTAAATTAAAAAAAAAGAAATGTATTTGAATGATGAATACTATTTAAATTATTCATAAAAATATATTTATTAAATAATTTGTAATTATTTTGAATAAAAGGGATGGGTTTTAGATTGTTCATTTAAATTATCAATTCATCGTTAATATTATACAAATAATAAAAAAATACAAATGTAATTAATTTTATAAAACATATATATATATATTTTTTTGGTAACTACTGATAATATAATAATTTCATAATTTCAATTATATAAAGTGTACTTTAATTTCAATAACTTTAATAGAATAATGTTAAATAATGTATTCTTTGTTACACAAAATATCATAAATTAAAATTTTTACAAAAAAAATTATATATTATATATATATATAAATTTATTTTTATTTTAAAAAATATACAAAATATACATAAAATTTTTTTTTATCGTGTAACGTATCATATAATCATATACTATTTTTTTTATAATGATAAATTTCTTAATATTTTCTTTGAAATTTAATTTTCTAAATTGCCAAAAGAAATTATATATATGGTTTAAAAAGTTAATAACATTTATACTTTATAATATTAATGATGAATTGATATAAATAAAGAAAATGAAAATGTTGATACAACTTTATTTAATGCATGTTGTAGAGGAAATAAAAATTTAGTTCAATATTTGATTGAACTTGGACATGATATAAATAAAGAAAATAAATATGGTGAAACACCATTATTTAATGCATGAAATAATGGAAATAAAAGTTTAGTTCAATATTTATTTGAACTTAGAGCTGATATAAATAAAGAAAATAAATATGGTGAAACACCTTTATTTAATACCTGTAAAAGTGATAATGAAAATTTAGTTCAATATTTAATTGAACTTGGAGTGGATATAAAGAAAGAAAATATAGATGGTAAAAACACCATTATTTTATGCATGTTGGAGAAGAAATAAAAATTTAGTTCAATATTTGATTGAACACCATTAATTAATGCTTGTAAAAGTGGGAATGAAATATATATATAATTGTATTTCTATTATTATATATATATTTCATTTCATTAGTACAAAGTTACAGAAAAGAAATTAATAGTATGATCTTTTTTTGCAGTTAAGGTTGTTTCATATCTTAAAATTAGTATAATCATTATGATAACCATATGTAGTATCTATCAAATTTCATTTTTTTTTTTTTTTTTTTTTTTTTAACTTCAGCTGCTTTACTATCAATTAAAATAGGATATTCTATTGAAGTAGTTAATGGTCCGAAAGTTTTCGAGGTTGTTATTTTATATACCTTTTAAACTATTAGCTCTAATAAATAACAGTATCACTATATGGTGTTTGATAATAATTAGTAGTAAAGTAATTATTAAATGTACTAATTTTACCACATGTTTCTTGAATCTTAAATGAATTCACATAATTTCTAAATCCAAATAAAGCATTAATACTTTTTACCATTTTAATTAGTAACAATGATTGAAACAATCATTACCAGTATTATATGATGCACAATACCAAATACCACTCATTTTTTATCAGTTATTTAAAATATAATAATTGATTTGATTAGTTAATTTAGCTTCATCAAAAGCAAAAAAAAAAAAAAACACTGCTAATTATTACAATTATTGAAACAACATATAAAATTAAACAACTCATTTTGAAATTTTTTTATATATTATCATCATTATTAAAATCATTTTAAATAATAATTTAGTTAATTTATTTAATATATGATAATTATTATTTTAAAATATTAATTTTTTATTATTGTTAATGAAATATTTAGCTACATAATGTAATTGAAACATGTTGGATTTCTTATTATTTTATATATTTTAAATAATAACATTATCAAATAATAATAATAATAATAATAATAATAATAATAATAATAATAATAATAATAATAATAATAATAATAATAATAATAATAATAATAATAATAATAATAATAATAATAATAATAATAATAATAATAATAATAATAATAATAATAATAATAATAATAATAATAATAATAATAATAATAATAATTATAATAATAATAATAATAATAATAATAATAATAATAATAACAACAATAATAATAATAATAATATAATAATAAATAAATAAATAAATAAATAAATAAATAAATAAATAAATAAATAAATAAATAAATAAATAAATAAATAAATAATAATAATTAAAATTTTTAGAAGGTAAAAATGGGTTTTATGATAAATGTTTATTATGTATTAATAACTAACCTCAGATTTACAATTAAAGTAAAACCAGTTCTATTTATACAAGAACTGTGGCTAAATTTAGATACATGTTAATTTATTTAATTAATGTATTACATAATATGATTCGTATATTCATATTAATTTAATCTAATTTAACATTTATTTATATATCATAAATTTCTACTTCTAACATTCCCCCTCAAACTTGATTTTCTGTTTATACAAAAATCTAGTTTGCTTCAAAGAAGTTTAAATTTATTTAGTTTTAAATTATATATGCCGACTACGATGAATTTTTTTTTCATACAAGTTTATTTTTGTCCCTTCATTGGTAATTTATATTTGCTTTTTGGTTTAGCAATAACCATAATTTATATGTTTTGTGGATTAACATTAACCATATTATTTTAGAAGTGACATTCTTGTTCGGTCTTACTAATTTCACATTTATTTTATGTGGGGGTAATGTCCTTTCCTTTTTGTAATCATTGAGCTAGTTATGAAGGCTAGTAGTTCTTCTAAAGTTCCGGCTATTATAGCTGTTGTAATATAGATTTCACTTCTTTATATTTTTGATTAAGAGTCTTTTGTAATTACCATTTTGAAATTTTCTATTACTTGTCAGCTTATTTCGCTCAGTTGATTAGAGTCATGAGACTCTTAATCTTTTAGAAGGTAAAAATGGGTTTTATGATAAATGTTTATTATGTATTAATAACTAACCTCAGATTTACAATTAAAGTAAAACCAGTTCTATTTATACAAGAACTGTGGCTAAATTTAGATACATGTTAATTTATTTAATTAATGTATTACATAATATGATTCGTATATTCATATTAATTTAATCTAATTTAACATTTATTTATATATCATAAATTTCTACTTCTAACAAAAATGAAGTTTATGATAAATATAGGATTTAGAATATTTATATTTATTAAATGAATTTTTTTTGTAACTAAACATGAAGAATAATTTGTTTTTGGTCATTACTTTAACATAATATATAAAAAAATTTTTTTTTTTTTTAATTTATTTATATATATATATTAATATTATACTTCCTTTTATTTAAATTAGATTAGTGGCTAAAACATTTCTCTAATATCATTAAAGTCAACATTGGCGTCAAAATCATTGTTGTCATCATAGTTTTCAGCCGCAATAAAATTTAACGATTTTCCCATATTGTTGGCTTTGTTGTTTTGTTTTTGTTTATTTTCATTTTCATTTTCACTTTCACTGGAGGATTCTTCATTTGAGTAATGTTTTCTTTTCTTATTATATCTGCACTCTTTAGTAGTATGTCCTTTTTTTTTTCGCAGATATAACAATATTTATTATTGTGAGTCTTATGTTTATATTTAAAATTATTTTTATTTTTAATTTTTCTATTTGTATATTTAGAAATTAAATTTATTGAAGTTTCGTCTTCATTATCTTGTGTTCTATCATGGACAAAATACTGGTCTAAATTTTCTTCAATTAATTTTGAATCTCCTGCATATAGTTTAAAAGTTACTATATTGTTTATTTTATCAATTTACAATTTTAATTATAAAATGTAATTAGTTAGTCCTTCTTTTACTTTTCCATTTTTTTTTTTTTTTTTTTTTTTTTTTTTTTTTTTTTTTTTTTTTTAGTTAGGTAAATAAAACAAAATAAACAAAATAGATAAATAAATAAATATTTTGTATTCCTTTTAGTCATCATTTTCAATTTTGATAAATATGAATTTTAAAGATGTTTTATATGTATATTCTCGTACTAGCTAATGTTTATATTCTGATTTTACTATTTGTTAATATATAATAATGAGCTTTGTTTTGGAGCCGTTGAGACTCTTAATCTGTTAACACACTTAAATTTATGATTAATAAATTTTAATGTTGTTTATTTATTTTTATTTATTAGGAATTAAACCTCTATTCTTATGCAAATATTACAGTGAGCATTTTATGTATTTAACAATTCATCATTTGTGCCACATTAGATTTATATATATCACGTGCATCAATAATTATTATATACATAATTTTAGGACAGTTATCAATAATAATAATAATAATAATAATAATAATAATAATAATAATAATAATAATTGTTAAGAGTTATGAATTTATGGTTTATAATTATGTCAATTTTATTAATATATTTTATGATAAAGAGTTACTAGCACTTAATTATTCTAAATTAAATGCTTTTATATTAATACATTGTGGCTTATACATTATTTATATTACAATATGTTTCAATACATTTGAAGCTTATTTTTCATACATTTCACATATTCTAACAATAATAATAATAATAATAATAATAATAATAATAATAATAATAATAATAATAATAATAATAATAATAATAATAATAATAATAATTATTATTGTTTAATATTTATTTATTAATAATTAGATATATAACGCAAGTGTTATATAAATGGTTAACAAAGATTTAAAGTACAGATAAAATTACATGTTTTTATATTTAATTGTGGCTTGTTCTAGATACATACTAATTTATATTTTAATTTGTAATTACAATATATTTAATATAATTTAATTTAATATTTTATTAAACTTAAGCTAGACTATAACTTTATATTAATAAAATTAACATACGTTAACACTCCCCCTCAAATTAGATTTTTTTAATATTAAAAATCTTATTTGCAAATATACTCATTTTTGTACCATTAACATCTTTAGTGAGAGCGTCAGCTAACATTTCTTTTGTATCTTTGTATTCTAATTTTACTTTCCTTTTTACTATATTATCTCTATTAAAATGAAATCTAATATCTATGTGTTTTAACTTTGTATTGATTTCACCATTTTCAATAGTTATTTTACTTGCTAAATTATCTGTGAAAATGGTAATTGTTTTATTATAATTTATTAATTCTTTTAAAATATTTCTGATCCATAGAATTTTTTTAATATTTTCGGATGTGCTAATGTATTCTGCTTCTGCTGTAGACGTAGCTACACATGTTTGTTTTTTAGAAATCCAGCATATGGGACTGTTTCCCATAAGTATTATTCCACCAGACGTAGATTTCCTGTCATTTAGATCACCTCCAAAATCGGCATCAGTGTATGCTATTATTTCCCCTTGTCCATCATATACAATTTTATAATCTTTAGTACTATTTATATATCTGAAAATATTTGTTATTTTATTCCAGTCTGATATTGTGGGTTTTTCTGATTTTCTGGCAGCCTTGTTCACGGAGAATGCGATATCTGGCCTTGTGCATTTTGATAGATATATTAAGGAACCTATAGCACTCTTGTAGATTGTTTTATTGAAAGGTTTATTATTTTCAGAGATAGTGTTGTCTCCTGTGCATGGTGTTTTTCTTTTTCTCATTTCTTTTATATTAAATTTGTCTAATATATTATTTATAAAACTATTTTGTGATATAATATATTTATTCTTTTGTTTTTCAATTTTTATGCCAAGTATGAATTCGGCTGGTCCACAATTTGATATTTTAAATTTTTCTTTAATTTTTGTAATTATATTTTGTATTTCTTTGTCTTCACCAGTTATGATCATATCGTCTACATATAAACCTATGATGCATTTGGTTTTATTATTCTTTGAATATTTAAATATACACTTTTCAGATTTTATTTGTTTAAATCCATTTTTATTTAAAAATTTTGTAATCGTTTGGTTCCATTGCCTACCGGATTGTTTTAATCCGTATAGTGCTTTATTGAGTTTCCAGAATCCCCGCCCAAAGTTAGTATCACCTAGTGGAATAGTAGTGTAAATATCAGTATCTAATGGAGCGTTGAGATACGCAGCTTTAATATCTAATTGGTAGATATTCCAATTAAACTTAGCTGCTAAAGCGATAATAAGCTTTAATCCATCAATGTTTAAGGTAGGAGAATAAGTAAGTTCATAATCAATACCTCTACGTTGTTTAAAACCTCTAGCAACTAGGCGAGCTTTAAATCTAACAATATTATTATTAGAGTCTTTTTTGGTAGCAAAAACCCATTTTGTCGAAATAAGATTTTTGTTTTTAGGAATGTAATTAACGATGGACATAACATTATTATTGTATAAATTATTAAGTTCATCTTGTATAGCTTTATACCAGTAATTTTTATTAGGACAATTAATAGCTTCATTAAAACTATTAGGTGTATCAGAGTAAATTGTAAAAACCATTTTTTCATTATTGGAAACATCATATTTAGGCCGAGAGATATCATTAGTAATATTAAAGAAAGTTTCAGGACTTAAAGGACGTTTGAGTACGGACTGATTGTTAATCCCTGTCATATTATCAGTCATATTTACATCTTGGTCAGAAATAATGGAAATAATATTATTATTAATGTAATTAGTATCAGAACCTAAATCATGGTTAATAGAATAAGAATCCTGGGGAGTTTTATCGCCAATAGGAATAACATCATTTTCATCTAAATTTGAACAATTATAATTGTTAATTGATAGATTATCATCAACAACATTATCTAGTAAATTTTCATTAGTAGCAATAATATTATTATTAAAATTGTCATCTTTAATATTTTTAGTGACAGAATCTTCATTATTTAAAGATTTATTAAGGGAAAGTTTAAATGTTTTATCAAAAGTATCATTTGTTACAGATGTATTGATTTTATTATTATCATTAATTATATTTTTATTATTGACATTTTGAAAAAAAATTTTATTAATAAATTTTTGATTAATTTTTGAAAAATTTTTAAGTTTCATAGATTTATTACTGTTATCATTAATTTTATGTAACTTATTATCTTTATTAATAAATGTTGTAGATTCACGTGATGTATTAAAAGATTTTAATTTAGTGGAATTATTATTCATAATATTATTATTCTTCGTCATTATTGGGTCTGAATTTAAATTATAAGATTTAATTATTTTACCATTATCCAATGGTTGTAAATTAAAATTTTCTTCATTTTTTGAATAATTTTTATTATTAAAATTTTTTTCATTTTTAAATTTAGAAATATCAATATTTTCTTTAAGCGTTTTTACAGGAGTACTGGCAGGGGAATTTTCGGTTGGCTTGGAATCATTTATATTTGAGTTAACAGTATTAATCAGAGTCGGTAAAACGATATCATTTTTACAGGATTTTTTACTATATTCCTTATGGGTAATTGAAGGATTTTCAGCATCTTTTCCTTTTTCTGCCCAATTATGTTTATTTTTATAAGAATAACTGCATTCACCTTTTTCAATGTAAGAATTATTTACCACGTTTTTTAATGAATGATTCAAATTATTTTTATTGTTTACATGGATATTGGTAAATATAAAATCATTATTATTATTATTTAAAGAATTGTTATTGACCTTTTGAAGTATATTTTGGTTTTCTAGTACTGTGTTAGTATTTTGTTTATTATAATTTTTATTTAAACGAACTATATTATTGTTACTATGTTTTACATTAGTTGAAATTTCATTATTTACTTCAGAAATTACATTTGAATTAATATTATTTTTTGCGTATAAATTATTTTGTTCTAAAGTAATATTGTGTTTATTGTTATGTGTGTTATTTGTTTTATTAAAATCCAATAGTTTATTTGTTTTTGTGTCCTTTTCTAAGGTTATGGTTTTAATTTTGTTATTTTTATTGTTTAAATTAATTATATCGTCGTTGTTAATATTATAAACCATATTTTCTTTACCTTTATCTATATTTTTATTATTATTCATATTATCTAAAATATTAATAATTATTTTCGTGTTATTATCATGTAAATTATTTTCTGCTTCTATTTTATTATCCTCGTTATCCATGTTCATATTGTTTAAATTATCGTTTACAATAATGTTATTTAAATCAATATTATTATTGTTTTCATTTAAATTATTATTTTCATTGTTTAGAACATTATTTATGTTTTCTATATTATTAATTATATTTTCATTTATAATATGATTATTTTCATTATTATTATTATTTACTATATTATTATCAATTTTTGTAAAAGAGAAATATGGGTCCACAAATCCTTCTTTCTCATATATATAGTTTGCTGGACATTCCTCTAAACATTCTACTTCTCTGACATGGTGTATTCTTTTGTTTTATATGTCCATAATCCTATATGAGTAATTTTTCTTGCTGAAACCAAGAAATATTCCTTCCTTTGCTTTTGGAGTGAAATTGGATTTGTTTTCCATATTATCAATATAATAACATTTACATCCAAAAGTTCTTAAGTGTTTTAAAGAAATACTTTTTCCTGATATGACTTCATCAGGTATTAAATTATTATTTCCTTCATGAGGAATCATATTATACAAATAAGCCGCATGTCTTACTGCATATTCCCAGAAATTTTCAGATAATTTTGCCCAAAATAATAAAGTTTTAGCTGTGTTTTTTATTGTTTGATTTATCCTTTCGGCTTTTCCATTATTTTCTGGACAATATGGTGGAGAGAATGATTTTTCAATTCCATTATCTTTACAGTATCTTCTTATTTTCTTATTTTTATATTCTTTACCACCATCTGTTTTAAATATTTTAACTTTATAATTATCAAATTGATTGTTAAGGTATTTTAGAAAATCGATTATAATGTCTGGCGCTTCAGCTTTAGATTTTAAAGTGAAGAGCCAAACTTTCCACGAATATTCGTCCAAGAAAGTTATAAAATATTTTTTGTCATTAATAGAACTGTTATATGGCCCCGAAATGTCAGAGTGTATAACTTCAAGTATCTTGTTTGATTTAGGATTGTTCCCATTATGTGGGGAATGCTTCATTTTTACTACTTTACATTCTTTACATTTTGGGATCTTGATCTCGTGTAGTTCTAAATGTTTAGAAATATTTCTTATATATTGATGGCCCATTCTTCTGTGCCATATTTCTAGACTGTTTTGCCCTAAATCATCTAATGATAAAATATTTTGATTATTTATTATACTTTTTGTGTTTATTTTAAATTGATTAAAATCAGTTGATAGAAACGTTCCGATAACATTTTTATCACAGTCAGATATAGTCAATTTTACTTTTTCTTGACTTATTGGCTCAATAACGGATGTTATACCTATTTTTGCGAATTCGATGGCACTTATCAAGTTTTTATGTGCCTTTTTTGAATATAACACTTTGTTTAATTTTATATGGTAGTTGTTTATGGTAAATTCACAACTACCATATCCTTCAAAGTCTAAAGTAGTATTGTTTGCACATCTTAGTTGTACAAAATCTTCTTTATAATCTTTCAAAAGGTTTTTATCATTAGTTACATGTTCGTAAGCTCCACTATCATAATACCATTCAACTGTTTCGTTACTTTCTATATTTCTTTCAATTATGTTTACAGATTTTTCATCATTATCTATATTATATGGTTCATTTATTGATTCAATTAGCAAAGCATCATTAATATGTGGTTCACATAATGGTCTGATGTCTTCAAAATTATCATCTCTTTCGCTGTCACTTTCTTCATATTTAGAAGTTATTTTTTCCACTAAACCAAATGATTTTAATTCTTTTTCTTCATTTTTATGGTTTTTCTGGTAGAGTGATTGTTGCCTCCCTTCTTTTTTGTTTTCTCTTGCTTTCATATTGTATTTACAATCTTTTGTGAGATGTCCTCTTATCTCACAAATATGACAATATAAATTTTTGTTAGTTTTGTTATTGTTTCTGTTTATTTTCTTAACAAAACCTTTTCCTTTATGATAGTTTTTATTTTTATAACGTTTTTCAATTAGATCTATATCCATTGGATCATCATGATCATCATGTTCATCCATTGTATTTTCCCAATTTTCTAGATATGATCTAGCTGAAATTCTATCTTTTATACTTTCATATAATTGTCTGGCGGTAGTTTCTAAAGTTACATCTATAATGTTTTTAAAGTCATTTGGTAAAATATTGAACATGTACTTTAATTTTTCCCTTTCAGTCAAATTTACTCCGGCATCTTCCATTTCACCGAATATTTCATTTACGCTATCAGCCATCTTCATTATTTGGCTGCGGTCATTTGCCTTAAGTTTTCGCAATTTCTTGAGCCAGTATTCAGTGTCATTATTCTTATCACCGTATTTTGAAGTTAGTTTTTCCATAATTGTGAATGTTTTCTTCATTCTACTAACTTCCCTTAATATTTTTTCTTCAACGTTTTGAATCACCATAAGCATTAACTGAGAGTCTTTCTCTTCTGCTTTAGCAATGATTCTATTTCGGTTTTGAGTAAACACTTCATTGTAGTTTACATTTTCTCCACGATTTAATTGTAATTCCTCAATAATCTTCAGGATAGCTTTTACCGTCTTAGATTCTTCATTAGGATTAAGTCTATAGTTATTATCCTTCAGGTGAGAGATAACATCTTCTTCAATGAATTCTTCCATTCCATATCTCCTAGCTGCAGTCATGATAAGGAAATTCCATGTGGCAAAATTGGATACACCACGAAGACGTTGGTCCTTAGCTAAGTTAAATTGATAGGCCATCTTAATACTTTGTTAAAATCGATTTTTAAATTTAAAGCTTTGTAATTTATTATAGAGTACTGAGACTCTTAATCTATTATTGTTTAATATTTATTTATTAATAATTAGATATATAACGCAAGTGTTATATAAATGGTTAACAAAGATTTAAAGTACAGATAAAATTACATGTTTTTATATTTAATTGTGGCTTGTTCTAGATACATACTAATTTATATTTTAATTTGTAATTACAATATATTTAATATAATTTAATTTAATATTTTATTAAACTTAAGCTAGACTATAACTTTATATTAATAAAATTAACATACGTTAACAATAATAATAATAATAATAATAATAATAATAATAATAATAATAATAATAATAATAATAATAATAATAATAATAATAATAATAATAATAATAATAATAATAATAATAATAATAATAATAATAATAATAATAATAATAATAATAATAATAATAATAATAATAATAATAATAAATCTCTGAAATATAAATTAATTTTTTAAAGACATCAAAATAGTTCATAATTTATGAAAAGATTTTTTTTTTTTTTTAATATTGTTATTCATTTATTTAAGAAATTATTTTTATTTTCTTTTTTATTTTGTAATTTTTTTAATTTTAGAATATATTATTTCTTAAAATGTTAAAATAGGTTTTTTGATATTTGTATATATATAAATATATATATTTTTTTTTTAAAAAAAAAGAAAATATTATTCTTTTTATTATTTAAATTAAAATTAAAAATATGTTTATATAAACATATTTTTAAAATGTTAAATGTAAATAATATTCATTTTTATTACTAAATAAAATATTATTTTTTTTTTTTTTTTTTTTTTTTAGATAAGATATGAAATAATATATTAATTCAGTATTTTATAAATTAATATATTATATTTCAAATATTTTTATATTTTAATAATAATTATTTTGTTTTTGTAGAAATAGATTATTTATTAATAGATTATTTATTTATTTATTATTTTTTTTTTAATTATTTATTTATAGATAAAAAGTATTTATAAATATTATTAATATATAATAGTAATATATGTAAAGAAATAAATTATTTTATTTCTTTCACTTATATACATTGAGAATAGTATCGATTAAGTTCTTTACAAACTGATCCTGATTCACAACAAGTTGGTCCATTAAATCCAATACCTCCACATTGTCCCCATTTCTTAGCACAATTAACATTATTAGTATTGGTTGGATTAGAATGAATAGTTACAGTGACAGTTGTCTTTTCAGTAACAGTAATGTTTTCCTTTTCAGTGACAGTGACAGTAACTGGAAGACATTTTGTAGTGTTTGTAGTGGTACTAGTAATAACTGGTAGTTGTTTGGTAGAAGTAGTAGTAGTAATAACTGGTGGTTGTTTGGTAGAAGTAGTACTAGTAATAACTGGTAGTTGTTTGGTAGAAGTAGAAGTAGTACTAGTAATGACTGGTAGTTGTTTAGTAGAAGTAGAAGTAGTACTAGTAATGACTGGTGGTTGTTTAGTAGAAGTAGTGGTAGCAGTGATTACTGGTAAATGTTTGGTGGAAGTAGTGGTTGTAGTTAAAGTAATTGATGATTGTTCATCGAAAATGACTGTACAACTTGTTGTTGCAACGTTACTAGTAGTAGAAGTAATGTAATCAAAAGACTTGGTTAGTGTAATTGGTCTATTATAAATACTGGTTTCAACCAATGATGGTGGATTTAATGCTTTAGTATATATTGTATGAATTTCTCCAGTACTATATTCTGTAGCGCAAGAAATAGTTGGTTCAGGAGTTTTATAATTTTCAGTAATAACTAATGGATATGTAAAAGTAGTATAAACTTCAGTGTATCCAAAAGAGGTAGTTTCAAAAATAACAGCAGAAGTTTTTTTTGTTCCAACATTTGCAGAATAGGTTACATGTCTTGATTGTGCTTTATAGGTTGATACTAACACTGAAGTAGTTTTTGTTGATGTAATTGGGTAAGTTCTGGTAAATATAATACATGTACTACCTTCTTTTGGAAAGCTACTGAATCTAGTGTATCCTCCTGCTAATGTGGATAAATTTTGAATATGATTTCCATAATTATTAATTTGACAGTATATATCACATGTTGTT
The DNA here is from genome assembly GCA_016946835.1 of Neocallimastix lanati (nom. inval.). Taxonomy (NCBI): domain Eukaryota; kingdom Fungi; phylum Neocallimastigomycota; class Neocallimastigomycetes; order Neocallimastigales; family Neocallimastigaceae; genus Neocallimastix; species Neocallimastix lanati (nom. inval.). The sequence continues at coordinate 723,152 of JACVTC010000093.1, read as the reverse complement.
GTGGTAGTAACAGGTTTCTTTGTTGTTGTAGTTAGTTTAGGTATAGTGGAAGTAATAACGTTTGGAAGAGCTTTTGTTGTAGATAGTTTAGGTATAGTGGAAGTAATAACGTTTGGAAGAGCTTTTGTTGGAAGGGTCTTAGTTACTGAAGTAGTAACATCTCTTTTTTTAAAGCCACGAATACCTTTTGGACCAAAACATGTTACAGTGTAATCTGCTACATTATCTGGTAAATTAAGCGTCACACCAGGAATACCTTTTGTAGTAGATTTTGGAATGATTGGAATACTTTTCGTAATACTTTTTGTAGTAGTTTTTGTAATGTTTGGAATAGTTTTTGTAATACTTTTCGTAATACTTTTTGTAGTTAATGCGCTGCAAACATTAACTAAAAAAACAAAAAATAAAGAAATAACAATATTAAGATTCATTTTATGTAAATAAATTTGTTTTATTTATTGTTAACTTTTAATTTAATATTTGAAGTTAAATTTAGATCAATCTTTTGTCACTTCACAGTAATTAAATTTTAATTTATCTTCCTTGAACAAAATAATAATATTTATAAATTTATAAACTATATTATATAAATTAATAATCTAAAATATAAATATATATTTTTTATTTTAGAAATACAAATTATTTCTTTTAT
>JACVTC010000093.1:700000-717500 GCA_016946835.1 Neocallimastix lanati (nom. inval.) | reverse complement strand
ATTTATTAAATCTTTACAATCTCGCCCTTTAAGTCGAGCTCCTGCGAGACATACGATTTAGTCCATTTACTGGTAGATCATCTTGATTATAATTTCTACGGTCTTGATGAGTTAAGTAATATTCTTGGATGTTATTTCTCTTGGTAAGACTTTCTATATTCACAGATTCCCTAAATAGCTGGATTAGGTTGTTGTTCCATTTGATCTTCAAGATTTAAATTTTAAAATATGAGATCCAATTCTTCCAACTTGATTAATTTATTTGTCTACTTATATTCCAACTAATATTTTATTAATTTTCTGACCTGCTTATTTATTGAGGTATTCACTTATTTAATTTATTTTTATTTATTATTATTATTTTCGTTTTCTTGTAATTAATTATTCTTATATTAATATTATATTATTATTCATAAAGTCGTCAGCACGATATCCAATTGTAATGGTGTGTGACGAGGAAACGAAACAAATATAATATAATATAATAATATTAACTAATAAGGCATAGATGAGCCATAATAGAAATAAAACACCTTGAAGATAAAGCGCAATAAGATAACACAGTAACGGTAAACACAGTAGAAACTAAACACACTAGTAGTTTTTTATTTGTTACAACGTGTTTTGTTTAAATCTTACTGGGTATTAGTTATTGTAATGAATCTGTCAATTGAAACAGATTATAACAATAAAAAACACTACAATTTAAACAAAAAAAAAAAAAAATAAGTAATATCTTTTATTAATAAATTCTTTTATTAATTATAAATTTCTCTTATGTTATTAACTATAAAATAGTTAATAACTAATACATCGATTTAATTGAGAAAAATTACATGTATTTATATTTTTTCTTATTACATTATTAATATATGATGTTATTTAATAATATATATAAAGCTATTTATTTATAAACAAAAGATTTTTTAATTAATAATTTTTATTATTTATTAATTTACTAAAACTAAAATTAATTTTTTAAACTCTTTATTTTATATATTATTTTAATACTTATAATAATTTTAATTATATATTTAATATTGAAAAACTATTTTTATAAATATTAACTATTTAAGATTATTCCTAAATTAATATTTAACTGTTTAAAACTAAACTAAGCTAACTAAACTAATTAAAAATATATTTTCAATTTAAAAAATAATTAAATTTTATTTCAATAAATTTTATATTAAAAAAAATTCATATATATTAAATAAATTAATTTGTACGAAAAATTAAGCTATTTAATGTATTAAAGATATATTAAATCTTTACACAAATTTTTGAGAGAATGAACTCAACGTAGATCCCCTTTTGGGTGAGGAAGATGGTAATTTGTGAGATTTACCACTAGAATTAGAGGTGTCGTTAAGAATGATAGGTTTGCTTTCATTTTGAGAGTTTGAATTGTCGATAAGATAGAAATAAGTGTTTGAAGGAGGAGTAGTAGTAGGCGAGGTAATATTATTTTTAGGGACACTCAAATTAATTACAGGTTTATTCTTAGTTATATTTGAACAATCTTTATTTATATCAGATTTTATTATATCCTTTTGTTTAAAATACAAGTTTTCACAATCAAAATCAATGACTGCTCTATGTGATTTGAGCCAACGTTTACCAATAATAGGAGGTAAGGATTCATCGTCAGTAATAATAAATCGAATTGAAAACGAGTCATCCTTGAAGCTAATCCGAAGGGGTTTAGTGATTCCCAAAATAGTAGAGGTTTTTCCACCACACTCAACTGTTCCTGATAATGAGTCACTTGACACAGGAATGTTGTAGTTATCCACAAGAGATTTGGAAATAGTGTTCTCGTTAGCTTCCGATTCTACTAAAATCAATAAAGGGATAAATTCTTTTCTTACAGTAAGAGTGAATGTGAATACCAAATAATTGCAATTGGGAATAAAAGGATTATTGTTTCCATAAATATTGGTAGAAGGCTTTGCTTCAAAAGTATTGTTACTAAGGTGAGATTTAGGCTCGGAATCCACTCTAGAAACTAGTTTTTTGGAACTAAGGGGCAATTGGACACCATATGGTCTTCAGCTCCACAGTACATGCACAAACCTTTGTCACGTCTTCTTTGTTTTCTTCGGTGGACAATGGGCCACGTCGTTTGTTAACTTGTTCTTCATGTTTAGTCTTTTTAACAAAAGGATTTGTTTCCTCGTTTTCTTGTGTACGAACGGATTATAGATCGATGCACCACGGTAGCCTTTGTGAACTTGGTATTTCCTCTGAAGATTAGAATCAATAAGCATGGCCATATGGAAAGCAGAAAGAAGTGTCCTAGCTTTGTCTCCCCGCATTAGTAGCTCACACTTTACTTCTTCATGAAGACCATCGATAAATTTAGCAATGAGGGCTGATTGATTCCAATCAAGGTGGATAGAAGCTTGTTCAAATTCTTTGATATATTGATTCACTTCACCTATGCGCTTTTTGTTTCAGGGACATGATAATCTGGGTGCAGTTGAATATTATATCGGTATTGCCAAATATTCTCCTGATTAGAGCTATAAACGCACCTTAATTATTCAATACAGAGTTTCCAGATTGGATTAAATGGGCGACGAATAGTTTGGCATCGCCATCCATGTATGAAAATATGTATGCGATTATTAAAACCTTTACACAACTTAAATCCTCATCAAGGTAACAATTCACTTATTCATGATGAAGTATTTTTTAATAAACTTATTGATATTTCCCATTTAAAAGTTTTTGGTTGTAGAGTGTATTTTTACAATAATCACAAGAAAAATTAACTTGATAATAATACTAAACATGGTATCTTCCTTGGCCATGCTTCTGATTCTTTAGGTTATAGAGTTTTAGATCTCTCTACAAATTCAATTATCTCTGTTAGAAACGCATATTTTATGGAAAATATTCCTGGTTCTATTGAAACCACGTTTTTATTTTCCGATTCTGTTGATTCGTTATTTGATATTACTGATTCACTAATTGAGGGGGAACATTCTTACAATAATTCACAATTAGTGAATAATAAACAACCAAATAACAATTCAAATACTATAAATAATGATACAAATAATAATAACTCGGATAATATTAATATTAATAAACAAAATATTAATGAAAATAATAACAATTATTTAAATAACAATAATAACACTCAAATTACTAAAAACAATGATAATAATAAACAAACAGAATCAATAAATAATAACAATAGTAAATTAACCAATAAAACTAAATATACTATTACCAAGTGGGATAACACGTGATTCATTGGGTTAGGTTATTCTAGCCTCGCTTCTAGGGAGTTAGGCACCGAAAAAGCATTCCGAGAAAAATCGTGCTAGAAAAATCTCAGCAATAATATGTATGGTTAGAGCGCCAATGCTGAATAAAACAGAAAGGCTATCCAGTAGGGACTATATCCGCCTGTGCTATAGCACACAGAAGTGTTGCGACTACCTTAATATTCCCATGGCTTTAGGGGGGCATAGGGCGGTACACAACAGAAAATAAAAAAAAAAAAAAAATTTAAAATAAAGATATTAAATAAAACATAATAAGTATTATTTTTCGTGATCTCTGAACTCACAACATTGAATAATAATAATAATATAATAATAATAGAGAGGAAATTGTATTTTAATAATAATAATAATAATAATAATAATAGAGAGGAAATTGTATTTTAATAATAATAATAATAATAATAATAATAGAGAGGAAATTGTATTTTAATAATAATAATAATAATAATAATAATAATAATAATAATAATAATAATAATAATAATAATAATAATAATAATAATAATAATAATAATAATAATAATAACAATAATAATAATAATAATAATAATAATAATATTGAATGAATTTTATAAAAATAATTTTTTTTATTAAATTTAATTTATAATTAAATTCAATTAAAAATATTCTAAATCAAATTATTTAAAAAAATTTTTATTATATATTTAAATATATATAAAATATATATATATTTTTTTAAAAAAAAAAGAAAAATTCATTGAAAGTAATTATATATATAATTTTAATTTTAATTTTAATTTATTTTAATTTAATTTATTATTTATTTTTAATTCTAAAAAGAAAAGTAAAGAAAAGTAGATAAATAATACAATTTTTTTCAATGAAACTTCCTACAAAAGAGAAACAAACATTAGAAGGTCACTATGGACCTGTAAATATTGCTTATTTCAATAATGATGGACAATATGTTTTAAGTGGAGGACAAGATAAATCGGTAAAATTATGGAGTGTTTTAAAGGAGAATCAAGGTGGAAGAGGTGTTTGTTTAAAGACTTACAGTGGTCATGGTCGAGAAATATATGATATAGCAATGTAAGATAATTTAAAAAAAAAAAAGAAAAAAGAAAAATTGAAAATAGAAAAATAAAAATTAGATTTTTTTTTTTTTTCCATAATATATATATATATATTAAAAAATTAAAATTTCATGAGTAAATAAAGATTCTCAAATTTTGAAATATTATTATTTTTATTATTATTATTACTTTTTTACCAAACAATTTCTGCACAAAATAAGAAATTTTCAATAAATTAATTGATATATATGAAGTAATAAAAATTTCATACAATAATTAAAAGAAATCACAAATATTAAAATGTTATATTTTTTTTGTACAGGATTTTCAAAATCACATTTAAATTAAATAAAAATTATTATATTGTTTGAATGCTTATTTAATTTTTTTTTTTTTTTTTTTTTTTAAAAAAAGTACTTAATTATTAAAAAAAGAAATCAGAATTTCATTAAATTAAAATATTAACATTTTTAAAGAGAATCTGCTAAATCATAAATTCACATTTATAATAGTGATAATAATATTATTATGCTACATTTGTAATCAATTCAGAATTAAAAATATACAATTAATTTAAGACTTTATATTATAAAAATTAAAAGAAGGGTAATAATGAGATAATTTAAAAGGCAATTTCATGATTGAAAAATCATTTTCTTTATCGATAAATTTTCAAAATTTTCAAAATTATATTACTATATATTTTTTAATATATGAAATTTAAATTGAAAATTTATATAATACAACAATTCAAGTATATATATATATATACTTTTTTTTTTTTTTTTTTTTAAAAAAAAATTATTAAATTGTAAATAATATATATAACGATTTTAATTTTATTATTATTGTTATTATTTTATTATTATATATAAAAAGAACAAATGATAATTCAAAATTTGCAACATGTGGTGGTGATAAGGCTGTATTTTATTGGGATGTAATGACAGGAAGAACTATTAGAAGATATCAAGGGCATTATCAAGTAAGTGCTATAATTAAAATTTTTGATATATATATATATATATATATATAAATATACTAAAAATATAATATATATATATATTAGAGAATAAATTGTGTAGATTTTAATAAAGAAGCTAGTGTAGTTGTCTCAGGTTCAAGTGATATGTCAATAAGAATATGGGATTGTAGGTTAGTTTAAATAAATTAATATATTAAAAAAAATAATAAATAAATAAAAATAAATTTTAATTATTATTATTATTATAATTTAGACTTATATATTATTATTATTATTATTTAAATTTATTTAACATTTTTTTTATTTAATTATGTTATTTTATATTACATTTATGATATTTATGATATTTATATAATTTTAATTTCTTGATATATAGGTCTCAATCAAGACTTCCTATACAAATATTGGAAGATGCAAAGGATAGCATAACAAGTTTACAAGTGTCAGATCATGAAATATTGGCTTCGTAAGATTTAATATGTATTTAATTTAATATTAAATATTATATATATATTAAATATAAGTAAATTATTGTTATTTATTGTTTTATTTTATTTTATTAATATTATTCTTATTACTTTGATATTAATAGATCTGTCGATGGCTATATAAGAATATATGATATACGTATGGGTTCATTAATATCAGATAAAATTGGATGTAAGTTTATTAAATTTATTATAAAATAACATAAAATAATGTTTATATTGTATTATTTAATTATTGCTTAATAAATGTCAAAAAAAAAAAAAAACACATTTTTTTTTGGTTATATTTATATTATATAATATATTATATATTTATTTTAATATTTGTTATTAAATGGTTTTATTTTATTATTTTTTTATTTATTATATTTTTTTATAATATTTTTTTATAATATTTTTTTTTTTATTTTTTTATAATATTTTATTTTATTTTATTTTATTATATACCCTTATTTATATACAATTTTATAAATTATATTAATATTTTTATTTATTTTATTAAATTTATTATATAATATATCTAACTTTATTTTATAATTAATAAATAAAAAAATAATTATAAAAAATGCTTAACATAACCTATATAAATATTTACTCTTTAAATTTACATAAATTAATGTAAAAGTACCAGTAAGTTATACATCATTTTCAACTGATGGTAATTGTATATTAGCTTCAACTTTAAATTCAAAATTATATTTAGTTGATAAAGAAAATGGACAAATATTGAATTGGTAATTATTATAATATATATATATATATTATTTGCTATATCTATTAACCAATATAATCTTTATTATTCTAGTTATTCAAATTATTCAAATTATTCTAATTATTCTAATTATTCTAATTATTTTAATTATTCTATTTATTCTAATTATTCTAATTATTATTATTATTATTATTATAATTATTTTATATTACAATATATATATGTAGTTATGCAGGACATAAAAATGAAGAATATAAATTAAGTTCATGTCTTGATAATACAGATGCCTATGTTATAAGTGGAAGTGAGGATGGAAAAATCATATATTGGGATTTAGTAGATGTATTCATTATTTTTATTATTATTATATTATTATTAATTAATTAATTATTATTATTATTATTATATAATATTATATATTATATATTATTATTATTATTATATAATATTATATATTATATATTATTATTATTATTATTATTATTATTTAAAGATTATTCTAAATTTTTTAGAATAAACAATAACTTAATTAATATTGTACATATATTTAATACATTTTAATACATTAATACTAGGGGATAAAATTAGAAACAATTAATGCACATGGAAAAGCAGTAACATCTGTTAAATATCATCCTAAAGATTCTTATCTACTATCAGCATCTCATGATGGTTTAATTAAGATTTGGTCCATATGAGAAAAAGTATAATTTTCATTAACCTTTTTAGATATATAAAAAAAAAAGAAAAGTTGAATGATTTGAAAAAAAAAGCATGATCATATAAGAAAATAAAGATTATTAAGACAAAAATAAAATTAATTATTAATTATATAATAAAACCTAAACATTTATATTAATTTAATCAATTTTTTTTTTCTATGAACATCAAATAAAATGATAAAATAAAATAATTGATTTTAGTCTTAGCGAACTATATCACAATATATCACACGTAAAAAAAATTAAAAATATAAAAAAAATATAAAAAAAAATAAAAAAAAAAAAAAAAATTAAAAAAAGTTTTATATTCTAAAAATAAATATTCACATTTTATTATTATTGTTATAATTTCATTTTTTTTTGTTGTATTTTAATTAATGTTAAAAACTTTATCGGCTGTTAATATTTATTCTATCAGAATTTTTATATTATCATTATAACTTGATAATTAAAACTTATTAGTTATTGATTTTTTTTTTTTTTTTTTTTTTTTTTTTTGTATTATCTTTTTTATTAATTTTATTTGATTTATAAATAAACTTTTTTTTTTATTTGATTTTTTATTTTATATATATATATATTTTATATTTTATATTTTATTCTTTATATATATATTTTTATTTACTTTATTATTCTTATTACTTTAATTTATATTATATCATATTTGTTAAAAAACTCAAAAAAAGGTTTTTTTTTGAGTGATACACCACATAAAAGAAGATAAAATTTTTTAAATTTTAATTCAAACAATATTTATACTTTTATATAAATTTATAAAATAAAAAAGTGGTATAATGTAAAATAAAAATATTTAAATCAAAATAAAGATTATTACTTATAATTTTTAAATGTAGATATTTGATTTAAATGGTATTATATATATATATATATATTTTTTTTTATTAAAAAAAAAACTATAGAAAAAATAAAAAAAATTATAATTTTATTTTAATGCTTAGGTAAATTATTAATATAAAATTTTATGTTGGGAATAATTGAAATTTTTATGCAGAGCAAATAATCTGTAACCGAAACAATTTAGAAAAAAAAAAAAAAACTTTTGTTATAGTTCAGTTATTTAGACTTGATTTTTTGTTTATTTTTTTTTTTTTATTTATTTATTCTAAAAGTCATTATTATTATTTAATAATTTATATTTCCCATTTATATTATTATTTACTTTTCTTTATTGTTTATTATTTACCATTTTTTATTTTTTATTTTTTATTTTATTATTTATTATTTATTATTTATTATTTTATTATTTATTTATTATTCAATTATTCAATTATTTATTTTTTATTATTTATTTATTATTTTTTTTATCATTTATTTATTTATTTTTTATTAATAAATACTCTTATTATTAGTTATTAGTTATTATTTATTTATTTATTATTTAATTTTAACATTTATTCCTTTCTATAATTATATATTACTATATATAATTATAGAAAGGAATAAATTATATAATATATTTAAATATATGTAACATACATACTTCCAAATTATTTTATCTAAATAAGGAAATAAAACTTTTATTTTAATTTAACTTTAAATTTCTAAAGTTTAATTAATGAATATACTTAATATGCTTGATATATTAAAATAAAATTAATAATATATTAGTGATTAATTGAGAATGAAACTTTTTTCTTTTTGTATCAATTTAACTGTACATTACTCTACATCATTATTATGTACTGTATTTTATTATATAATATTTTTATATAACTTAAAAATCCATATTTAAATAAAAAAAATTATTATTAAATATATATTATTTCATTGAATAATATTTGCCATACTTTTATATTTATTTATTATAATATATTATGAATAGAAAAAAAAATTTAAAGAAATAATAAATAAAATGTAATTATATGAAATCTATCTCTCATTTTAATAATAATTAATGATGAGTTCTTTGTTAATGTTATACTAATGTTATTTATCTATTCTTTTATAAGTCTATTAATTAGTATATAATCTTATTCTAATCATGGACTTTTTTTCATTTGAACTTAAAGGGTCAGAGAAAAAATCAATGAATAAGTAATAAAATTAGTTTTACTGGCTTTCTTAAGTCTTCTTTGTTTATTTTTTATATTATTTCATAAATAATACTAATTACAAATATCCAAAAAAATATATGAAATATAAAGTTAATAAAAAATAAATAATAAATAAATAAATAATAAATAAATAATAAATAATAAATAATAAATAATAAATATAAATAATAAATAATAAATAATAAATAATAAATAATAAATAATAAATAATAAATAATAAATAATAAATAATAATAATAATAATAAATAATAAATAATAAATAATAAATAATAAATAATAAATAATAAATAATAATAATAAATAATAAATAATAAATAATAAATAATAAATAATAAATAATAAATAATAAATAATAAATAATAAATAATAAATAATAAATAATAAATAATAAATAATAAATAATAAATAATAAATAATAAATAATAAATAATAAATAATAAATAATAAATAATAAATAATAAATAATAAATAATAAATAATAAATAATAAATAATAAATAATAAAATAATAAATAATAAATAATAAATAATAAATAATAAATAATAAATAATAAATAATAAATAATAAATAATAAATAATAAATAATAAATAATAAATAATAAATAATAAATAATAAATAATAAATAATAAATAATAAATAATAAATAATAAATAATAAATAATAAATAATAAATAATAAATAATAAATAATAAATAATAAATAATAAATAATAAATAATAAATAATAAATAATAAATAATAAATAATAAATAATAAATAATAAATAATAAATAATAAATAATAAATAATAAATAATAAATAATAAATAATAAATAATAAATAATAAATAATAAATAATAAATAATAAATAATAAATAATAAATAATAAATAATAAATAATAAATAATAAATAAATAATAAATAATAAATAATAAATAATAAATAATAAATGATACAATTACTATGAATATAAATAGAAGTAAAATCCATTTGAAAATAAGTATTCTTCATAGTATAAATATATGTATTATAAAAATTAGTATTATATATGTTTTATATGATTAAAATTTATGAGATTCAAATATTAAATGTAATTATTTATTTATAATGATTTATCATTTAAAAAAAAAAGGAAGTTTGAGTAGTTGTTTTTATTTATGTTTGTATTTTTATTATTAGTGTAATAAACAACCTTTTTATTTTATTTTTTATTTTATTTTAATATATCCTCTTTTCTGATTTAGTTTTATTATTTTTAAGGTAATAAATTTCCTAATCAAGTAAAAATTTATTTTTTTTTTTATTATTATTATTTTTTTTTGATAAATGATGATTTACGTTTATTTGAAAATTAATAAACTTTTTGTATTAAAATATAAGTTATCTTTGTAAATAATGTAATTGTAATAAATAATTAATGATTAATTATTTATTTTATATTGATGAAATAGTTATTTATTATTCTATTCATTCTAAATAATAATAATAATAATAATTATAATAATAATAATAATAAATAAGTAAGGCTTTTTTTTTTATGATTATTATTATTATTATTAAAAGAATATAAAAATTTATATATTTACAATAAAAAATTAATATTTTTAGACTATTAATGAACTTTATTGAATTTAAATAAGATGCAATATATTTTACATATATAACCTTAAAATTTTATTTAATGTATAATTAATTTGAAAAGTAAATTAAATTTATAATATTAAAATATTTAATCGTTAATAAAATGATCCATATATTAATTATGAAATATTAAATATAAATTATGAAATATAATCAAATATATATTAATATACATAGCTGTAATAAAATTATGTAGAAATAACTCTTTAATATTGATTTATATAATTTAATATATTATAAATAAAAACATTATATATGATAAAAATTGAATAATAAAACATAATATTTAACAATTTATTAAAAAGTAGAATAACTAGAATATTGAAATTGTTTAAATGATTGAATTATTTTTATGTAATATATAATTATTTATTTTATAAGTGATTAAAATATAATATTTTATATATTATATAATTATATTTATTGTATAATTATAATATAATCTATATTTTCAATTAATATAAATTTCAATAAAAGATATATAAATAGAAAAATTTTTTCTTTTATTTAATTTTTTTTTTTTTTTTTTTCAAAGAATTTATAAGTTTGTAAAAACAAATTATAAAGAAGAAATAAAAATGGTATAGTATATTAACAATATATAAAGTTTATAAGTAATATTAGAAATAAATAAAGGAAAAAAAATTAGTAGAGATTGAAAAATTTAAAAAAAAACAAAATAAATTTAGATGAAAGAAAAAATAAAAATAAAAAACAATTTAGTAGAAAAACAAATATAGAGATGTACAATTCATTTGAATTATTTTAAAGATTAAATTTGAAAAAATAAATATTTTTTATTTTGATTTACTAATTTTATAATGAAAATATTATTAACTATGGTGAAGTAAATAATAGTGAAATATATGGGAATAAAGAGAAAAAGAATAAATAAAAAGTTTAAATAAATAACACGTAAACATAAAAAAAAGGGGAAAATAAACAAATAAAAAAATATAAATAAATAAACAAAAAAAATAAAAAAAATAACAGACATAAATAAAATAAACAAAAATAAAAAAAGAATAATAAAAAAAACAACTAATAAAAGATAATAATTAAAATAAAAATACTTTTTAATTTTTTATTAAGAAATAAAATTAAAGAAAGAAAAAAGAAAAATATGTTATTTAAATAGTAAATAAACAATGAGAAATGAATTATAAAAATTAAGGGTCAAATTAAAATGAAAATAAATGGATATTAATTAAAAATATTTATGTTAAATATTGTTGTATAGGCTGATCAACTTACCGAAGAACAAATTGCTGAATTCAAGGAAGCTTTCTCTCTTTTCGATAAGGATGGTGATGGTTCCATTACTACTAAGGAACTTGGTACCGTTATGCGTTCCCTTGGTCAAAATCCAACTGAAGCTGAACTTCAAGATATGATTAATGAAGTTGATGCTGATGGTAACGGTAACATTGATTTCCCTGAATTCCTTACTATGATGGCTCGTAAGATGAAGGATACCGATTCCGAAGAAGAAATTAAGGAAGCCTTCAAGGTCTTCGATAAGGATGGTAATGGTTTCATTAGTGCCGCTGAATTAAGACATGTTATGACCAATCTTGGTGAAAAGCTTACTGATGAAGAAGTTGACGAAATGATTAGAGAAGCTGATATTGATGGTGATGGTCAAATTAACTACGAAGAATTCGTTAAGATGATGATGTCCAAGTAAATTAAATAAATTAAAAATTAGAGATTTGAATAGAAAATTAATTGAACATTAATTTTTTATCAAATATTAAAAAAGAATTTATTTAATTATTAATCAATACGTTTACTATAATGGAAACAAATCCATAAAATAATAAAAGCAATACAAATTAGCATTAAATAATTGAAAAAAAAACACAAAAAAAGCATAAAAAAAAATACAAAAAAAAAGTAAATAACCATTAATATAAATAAAAAAAAATAAAATTAAAATATAAATATCGTTTTACATTTTTAATTATTCTATGTAAAATAGTATAAAACAAATATAAAATTGATTTAATATTCAAAAATAAATTTTAAATTAATTATATATTAGTAGTGTTCAATGATTATGCAGTTTTGTTTTTGAAAAGGAAGTGTAGTTTTAATGGTTTTTGTAATATTATAGTAAATATAAACAGTATTGTTACTATGTTAAGGTTAAATAAGTATAAATATTATGTTTTTTTTGTTTTTTTTTTTTATAATTTTAAAATTTATAATAAAAGTGAAATATTAAAAGTTTATTTTGAAGAAGTTGATAATTGATTATAAATATATTTTTGACTTTATTTAAAAATGATTTAAACGAATTATAATTTAAATGAAGTTGTGATTTAAAAGGTACCTTTAAAACAATTTTATGATTTGTTAAATGATGGTCTTCATTACTCTCTAACAAACGTAATACCATTGATTTGTCGATCTTTTTAGATTGATGATGAAATGGTATTCCGTTGAATCTATTGAATCTACCGTTGCTAAGAGCGCGTCGACGTTCGAAATGGTAAGGCATGGGTTTTCACCTCCCAGTGAAAGATCTGATACAGATTCGTTTGATAACACTAATACTGAAATTATTACTCGTAATAAAGGATGTGTTATCATCGATGAATGGGAAAAGTTAGAAACTATTGCTTCTAACGCCCTTTTATAATTATATATACTTCCTTCATATTCTAATATTTTAGAATATGAAAAATTCATAAACAGGTATATTTATATATTCTTTCTTGGTGGAATTTCAGTTTTAGATGAGCTACAATTCGATACTGGTGAAAAGAGACATTTAAGTGAACAACTCCTAAAAAGTTCACAGGGGTCTACTGTTCCGTATATTGTGTGGTTTGCGGAATATCTTGTTAATATAATACCGATCATTAGTAGCTCTCTTGAGTTACTTTTTGAGAGGTTTAGCAAAAACACTTTCATTGCCGACGTCTAACCGATATGGTTAAGGAATAGTACATAAAAATTAAATTATCAATTTAATAAAGCACTAGAAGTGTATTCTTTTTCTTGTCTAAAAAAAAAAAAAAAAAAAAAAAAATATTCCAAACTAATGTTATTTTCGTCTATAGTAATTGGGTAAGTTTTGTATTATGCACTTCTACTTGGATCGAATAAAGAAAGAACAAGAAGTACATAGACAAATGTTAATTTAGACTTATACTGGATTGAAGGATTTTCTAATGGTAATAGCTTTACATCCCTTTATTGTGTTTCTAAAGAACTTAACATTCCTCTTTTTTTGGCGAAATGTGCGATTGCTCAGGTAAGATGTTTTAAAAAATGGAAAAACTCGAATTGTATTATCTCTGATTTAATTGGTTAATTGGAGATGTATCTCGTTGTAGACGTCACGCATGGGATAAAGAAAGTAAAAAATTTTAGCCGACAAATTAGATAGATTTCCATTAAAAAGAAGCAATTTTAGACTTTTACTGGGATAGAAACATGACAAGAAAATCAATCAAGGCAAAGGTTTATAAAAAAAAAAAAGAATTTGTGAAAAATAGAGACTACTTAAGGCTCAACTTTAAGTATCCTGAATAGAGTATTGGCTTCCGATGGGTACTTCGTGCCAGATGTGGATATAAATTCGATTCACATGTTGTCAAAGCCGCCAATAGGATTGAAGATGACTGTTCAGAAAGGTGTCTTTGTTGTCATAGAAAACCTAGTAATCCTCGATTGGAACATTGATTTTCTAAATGCTTTCTTTTCAGTGAATTTCTAATGAAATATTTTAAGGATATTGAAATTCTTTATGAAATATTATTTGTAATTAGCGAATATTACCCAATATCAAAATACTAATGCAAACATTGTTGAAACAGCAATGAATAATGTAGAATTAAGTACCTGATTTTGATAGTTGTAGTAACGAAGAGTATATAATTAGTAATAATAACAATAGTAATAATAATAATTAATAATAATAATTGTATTGATAGCGAAAATAGGAATATTAATATCAGTGATAGTGAAAACAGGAATATTAATATTATTGATAGTGAAAATAAATATTAGTGATAGTGAAAACAGGAATATTAATATTAATAATAGTGAAAATAAATATTAGTGATAGTGAAAATAAGAATATTAATATTAAAAATAATGAAAATAGGAATATCAATATTAGTAATAGTGAAAAAATTAGTCTTCTTTCATGTTTTGTAAGGCTTACAGGTTTCCTTGTTAATGTTATGCTTTATTGTGATTAGGGATTTTATACTATGATCAATTTATATACCATTGGAGTTAACCGTTGGAATTAGAGGTCATTTCGTCCAGGAAATGAATTTTAATATAAAATTTCATGTATTTTATTTTCATGTATTTTTTTCTTTTAATAAATATAATTAAATAAAGTGTATTCCAAGTCTAAAAAAAAAAAGAAGATAAATTAAGATTCATTCACTTAAGAAATTTATTTCAATCATTGTTATTAATACACTAATTTACTTTTGTTCTTTATCTAAGAAAAAAAAAATAATATTATTTTTAGATCTATTTTGTTTTTTCATTTAAGATGTGAATATAAGTTATAATAATATCGCTATTATATAATCAGAAGAAACGCTGATGGAGATTCATAGCCATTCTGACGTGTAAATTAATTGTCAAATTTGAGTATAGGGGAAAAAGATAAATCGAACTATCTAGTAACTATCTGATGGTAAGCTGAAAAATTTAAAATTTCTTAAATTTTTTTTTTTTTATTTTTTTTTTTATCGAGATAAGAATTTAATATTTTGTTCAATAAAAAAAATTTTGACTTATTATAAGATGTTTTCTTGAAGTTTTTTATTATATAGTGATAAATGATAAACCATCAATAGAGCGCTTTTATAATTAATTATAATTAATTATTCGATTTCACCGGTTTAGTATTCTTTTTTTTGCGTATAATTTATTGAAATTGAATTCTATTATAATAGTTTAAGAGAAACTAGTGAACATTACACTTTATACAGTTGTTAAATTTTTTTTTTTTTGTTTTTTTTTCTGATATAATTCATTAAATATCATTGGTAAAATGATTAATATGCACATTATTTTGATAATTAAAGCAAAGAAATACGTTAACTTTTTCAAATATTTTAAATATATTTATATAGCATTTAACGAATTAAATTTAGTTAATTAGTTCAAAGACAGGTAATTAATATATAGTTAATTCAATAAATAATCAATTAATCATTAAGAGTTATTATATTAGCCAAAAAAAAAAAGAGAAAAAAAAAGTATATAGAAGTCCATAATATAAAAATATATATAAAATATTGAATAAATAATATCTATATTTCTATGTATATATATATTATATATATATATATATATAAAATATTATTATTTATGAAGATAGAAAAACAATTAAAAATATTTCACTGAAAATTATATATATAGATATTAATTGATAATTTATATAAAAATAATAAAAATATGGATTTTAACTTAATATTTCATATACACTATTTTCCCCATTCCTTGATGATAATATATCGATAAATTTAAAATATGAATATGAATTAAGTTAAAAAACAAAAACTATATTGCAGAATCTTAATTTCAAATAGTTATTTATAATTAAATATATTTTTTTATTGGATTCTTTGCCATTCTCGACATGGACTTCTCTCTAGGCAAGACTAATATAAAAGACATTCCCTATACGCCTATTTATACTTATGGGCTTCTTTTTCAATGATCTCTTAAACCATTTATCGAGGAAGGAACAACTCCTATAATCCTCTCACAGATCAAGTTCTCTCTGTATTAGCAATTATATAGTCTAACAACAGGAATTCTAACCATGACAAGTAAACAAAAACTTTATATATGGAGAAAAACACCAACATAAATAAAATAAATAAAAGCAATCATAATAATAAATAAATTATAAAAAAATTAAATTTAAATACATAATTTGTTAAAATATTTAATTTAAACTTTTGATGATTATAATAATAAATTAACATATAAGTAATTATTTATTCACTAATTAAGTTCTTGTTAATTAAGGAGGATGAAAAAGTGCCCTATATAAATTCAGGAGAAACTCACGTGATCAATCAAGAAAAACCTTATGTGTACTTATGTGTACTAGTCTCTAGCACTAAACACCATAAAACCTGAGTGACAATATGTATTACTGGGTAATGATATTAGATATAAAAAATAGATAGTAAATCTATTTACATAGTGAATGAATAAATGAATAAATGAATAAATGAATGAATAAATAAATAAATAAATAAATAATTAATTAATTAATAAATAAATGAATTACAATTATACATATATTTATGTTTTTTTATAATATAATCATGTGAATACTTTGGATTATGATTATGAATATATAATTTTAAAGATTTTATTATCCAATAAAATTATGGTATATTTTTTTTTTTTTTTTTTTTTTTTTTTTTTTTTTTTTGTTTTATAAAATTAAAATTTAAAAAATAATATACATTTAAAATAAAATTTATATATATTTTATATAAAATGAGTACATCAAATAAAACAGGAGAGAAGAGGAAGCAAAGATGTAAATGATAATTAAAAAAA